>MU224434.1:1822321-1849219 GCA_018584345.1 Thuja plicata
CCAAATAGGAGGATTATCATCCCTATCAATAAAGCACATTGTAGGAGTGCCTATAGCTTGATCCCTAAAGGGGAAAGAATTATATTCTAAAGTAGGCTCATATAAAAGACATATATTAGGAGAAGAAGTAACATCTATCCATAACTCACTTCTATGGTAAAGGTCAATTGAAGAGATTGTAGAGGAGGATAAAATAGGAATAGGATCAATGGATATCTTATTCAAAAAAATTTCATCCTCACTTCCATGTACCTCATTAGGGGATCTATCCTCTTTAGGAACAAAAGCCTCATCAAAGTATTCAAAACACAAACCATACATGTTGAACACAAAGAAAAGTGTAAATGTTTTTGTATTTTTAAAGAAATTTTGTGATTTTAATGAATTTTTAAATATAAGTGCAAGATCATAAAAGAAAACCTACTTCTATATGAAAGATCTAATATAAAATGCAAATCTAACACCAAAAAGAAAGAGTTGTCTATCGCGGGTTCACCAAAATGCAAAGTAGAAAATGATGTTAATAGAATAAGAGTGTTTTGATACTCAAATCACTTATCAAATTATATTTAATTTTTAGAGTGGAGGGATAAATAAGATATTCCCCTTTATTCTCAAATGTATAAAGGACGGATCCAAATTGATCAACCCAAAAAAGATCAATGCATAAATGAATCAATCTATTGGAAATAAGAATAAAGAAGGAGATCCTAGGTTTCCCTCTTAAAATGGGTTTTGAAATGAATGTAAATGTGTGATAGATTTAGAATTATTAAAGATTTTAATTGAAATGGATAGGAGAAATGCACTAACCTTGAAATATTTCAGATCAAAGAATGTTGTTTTCTGAGGTCTATACTCAGTTTCTAGAAAATATGAAGTATGATCCGGAACCAAAACCCTGAGACAAACAAAACCCAAAAATCTTTTTCCAATCTGACACCATCTTAAGAATAATATTGACCTTGACTCACTAATATCACCCCTAACCCAATAATCTTGACCTTGACCTACACGGGTCCTATAGAAAATCTGTTCGCAGATCCCGATAGTTGGTCGAAAAAGGGTATCTAGATCTGGGTTCAAATCCACAGTCCTGAACCTATACCTACAAGAAAAAGAGATTTGTTTGTTGGGGGGAGGGATTTTCCTTATTAAAACCCCAATTTAGGAATTAAACTTGAAATCAATAAAATATAGAATGCTAGCAAGTAGTAGAATTGAATCTAATAATGAAGCTATGATATTGAATAGATATGCCAATGTAATTCAAATGTAATCAAGTATGTAAATATGAAATCTTGGACTTTAGAAACCATAAACCTCCATGATTGTATGCTTTAAATCTACCTTGAAGAGATGATGAAAGAGTCTTGAGGATGCACAAAGGATCTTGAAGGAAGATCACACCATCATGATGGCTAGATCTGATAAATCTTGAATCCTTGAACCAAATCCCTTCAAAGGCTTGAAAGCTTGAATCCTTGATCTTCAATGGAGAACTTGAATGCTTAAGAGGAAGACTTGAAAACCTTGAAAGATTGAGAACATGTAGAAAAATGGATGATTGAACCTTTTTCTTCTTGATAAGATCTTTATTAGAGCTTTTTGCACTTAGAAGACTTCTTATTGCTCAATATCGCTTAGAGAAAATGAGAGGAGAAAACTTCCTTTTATATGAAACTAGGGCACAATATTCTAAGGAGGAAAACATAGGAGAATTAAATTTTAATTATACCCATGCCCCTAGAAGAGGACCTATATTAAATATAATTTAGGATTCGTCACTCTAGAACCCAAAACATTTGACCCGGAAGCGGGAAAAATAATTTTTTTATGACCTTTGGAAGCTGACAAGTTTCCAGATTTGGAAGAGGGACCCAGGTCAAGGTTGAGGTCAACCATGACCTAGGTCAAGGTAAATTTTGAACCTAACCTAGGTCAAGGTCAAGGTCGACCTAGACCCAGGTGGTCAAAACCCTTGGAAAAAGTGCTAGGTGGGATAGAAGGTGCCTAGAGAGGCCAAATCATGGTCCTAAATAGGAACAGACGTAGGAGATGATGCAGAAAGGAGGCGATAGTATGATGGTGGTAAAAAAAATCCCCTAAGGAGGGATAAATGTTCTTATAATGGAAGTGCTTCCATTTTAAGATGATACAATATCAACCATTATCTATACCCCAAAGGCCTTGGGAGTGCCTTAGTATGGATTTTGTTTTGGGGTTACCAAAGAAACCTAAGGGACATGAAAGTGTATTTGTGGTGGTGGACCATTTCATAAAGATGGTAAACTTCATTCCATTCAAGAAGCCCAATGATGCCTCTCAAATTACAGGGCTATTCTGTAGAGATATTGTAAGAATCCATGGTTTGCCTTTGAATATTAATGTTAGTGACAGGGATACAAAGTTTGTGGGTCACTTCTAGAGAACTCTTTGGAAGATGCTTGGAACTAATTTGTCTTTCTCCTTAGCCTACCATTCAGAATTAGATGGGAAAATAGAAGTAGTGAATAGGTCACTTGGGAATTTGATGAGGTGTTTGACCAAACAACATGGACAATCTTGGGATCATATCATAGGGTAGGCAGAATTTGCATACAATGACTCCACTAATAGGAGTACATGTAAGAGACCCTTTGAGATAGTTTATCGGGTCAATCCTAGAGGGATTTTGGAGCTGAGGGATCTTAGTTTGAGGGACAAGAGGATTGCACAAGGAGAGTCATTTGTAGAGTAGATGAAGGAGTTGCATGATTCAATTAATAAGACTTTACAAAAACAAGTGGAGAAGTACAAAACCAAAGCTGATAAGACTAGGAGGGACTTTAAATTCAAGTTTGGGGATCTAGTACTTTCCTACCTCATAAAGGAGAGGATACCCAAAGGCCAACCAGCTAAGCTACTCATGAAGAAGATTGGACCAATGAATATTTTTCATAAATATGGCAAGAATGCCTATGAAGTGGAATTGCCTCCTGATTTGGGAATTTCACCTATTTTCAATGTTTCTGACTTATATCCCTACATGGGATCACCTCTAGACATAGGTAAGTCTACACTTGAAAATTTGGAGGAAGATGATTGGGTGAAGGATTTGCCTACCCCAAAGCCATTGCAATTGGAAAGTGTCTTGGACTCTAAGGTGATAAAGAAGACAAGGAAGGGTAAATACAAGGAGTATCTCATCAAGTGGCAGGGGCTACCTGAAGCTGAGGCTACTTGGATGACAGAGCTAGACATTCTAAAACATGGGGTCACCATTGAAGACCTCCTAACTCAAGGAACTTGAGTTATTTTTCTAGGGGAGTATGGTGCAGGGAACCTCCCTATTTCTTGTTTTGATGTTTTTTTGGGTTTTTGTAGGTGTTTCTATGTGTGTTAGAATAATATCCAAGGGATTGGACACAATTATTAGGTTACTTCATGTTTGTAGGGCCTTAGTGCCCATTGAGTGTTTTAGGACATTTTGGCTTCAATTTGTGAAATGTTGCTATTTTGGGGTAATATGAGTTAGAGGTATGTTTTAAGACCCTACTCATCCTATTTTGGGTCTTAGAGGTCAACATCCATCATCGAGTTGACTACCAAGGTCAAATTGCTCAAAATGACAAAATATTGCTAGCAACTTTGAAAGTTGCTTGAGAAAATTTTGCAAGATTTGACAAAAATTGGTTAAAAATGATGTAATTACCCCATCCTCAGTATATGAGCATGTTTTAGATGCTTTGAAGAGGTTAATGAGATTTTGGAGTGAAACACTTAATTCTGACAACTTTGTACGAATGTTTGTATCCTCTTTTGTGTAATCTACACTGTATCTTTGTTTTTGTATGGCTATGTATAGATTGGAAGAGGTGATCGGGCTCCATGATAGTGTATTTTTCTCTTTTAGATTTATTATGCATTAAGTAGTTTGTTTTGAAGTTCAGTAGAAGTTAAGTTACACATTTTTGAAGGTCACTAGTCTGACAAAGACAAAAATAGTGCTACCTAGTTAGAAATGGCTCTAACCTAAGATTCCTCTAGTGGATTTTTCTGAAACCATGGGCATATTAGGTTTAGGGTCTATAGATAGGTTTTTATTTTGATTTTTTTTTTTCATTTGATTTCATAGGCCAAAAGTGAATCCATATCGTTGACTGGTGAAACCATGTGAGCCAGGACAAGGAGAAGAAAGACTTTGTGCGAGCACCAAAGACCTTTTGAGAAAGAATTAGTGGAATTTCTAGATGCACTAGATAGTATCCTAAAAGGATTAAATGGGTTGGAGGTTAATCATATATTGGAGACAAGATTATAAATTGTTCATGCTCACTGGTCTAGAGACCTAATTAATAGGCTATAATCTAGGGCCTGCAAGAAAATAGGGTTTTGGGTACCATCAAAGGTTAGGATTTTGGATTTAGATAGGGTTGAATGATGTATTTAAGATTTCCAAGTTTTTTTTTGGAGTCATTTGGGGATTTTTGGAGCATTAGGAAAAAATCGGTGAAACCAGACCTACTAGGAACTAGGCAATTAGGCCTCCTAGTGAATTTGTGACCAATTGGATTGGTAAAAGGTATTGGAGTATTGGGATGAGTGCAGAATGACCAAGGATGGGTCAAGAAGGGTGTTAAGAGTCTTGGAGAATGCATGGGAAGATCCTAGGTAGAGAGTTGACATACTAGGTGGAGGATTAGTGTAAGAAACTAGGCTTTTTGGGAACTAGTTGGACTAGTTAAGCTTGGTAACTTTGGAGTCTTCTTGAAACCAACTATACCTTGGAGGATAAGTTGGTAGAGGGGTCTTCAAGATCCTAATTGGAAGAATATCCAAAAAAGAACAGTCATGGGATGGTTGGATTAGAAAAATCAAACACCTTAAAGTGAAGAAGAGTACTAGTTGTGAAACCCTCTGCATCAATAGGGAAGAAGCAAACTCAAATGGTAAAAACACTTAAGAAGAAACTCTTTTTCTAGCTAATGAAGAGTTGGAAAAATCATTGGATATCACTAAGGAACACTCAGCTTTTGGTGAAGGTAAAGAAGTAAGTGATTCAGAGTCTATGCAAAGAAACCAAAGTTTACTAATATAACAGTTGCATCTAGAACCAGGAGCGAAATATCTAAGGTAGACTCATGACCATTGAAGAAAGACACAGTAAGAACATATATGAAAATAAATCCTAAAGCCTCAACTAAGCCAAGACTAAAGAAGAGATATGTGAGAGGAAAAGAAGATGAGGATGATACTGAAGAGGCAGAAAGAGAATAGAGAGTCCAAGCATAAAATGCCAAAATACCAAAGACAATTGATGAAATTGTAGAGTCAATCATCAAAACAGGCAGTATAACAAATCATAAGATTAGAAAATGGGGAAATATGTCTACTGAGGATCATAATAAAATAGAAGAAGCAATCATTAAGATGATGGTAGCTTACAATTATGTAACTCTACAATTTGGCAATCATATTCCACAGGAGCTACAAGATCAATATCAACAAGGTGGACATATGCATTGCATATGGAGAAATAGATGCAGGAGAAATCCCTAGTTGCATTCATGCCCAACTCCTCAATTGAATAAATTTCTTTAACCATGAAGAAGTATGCAAATAAAATTTATGCATAAACTAGAGCATACAAGGTATTGTAGAACAAGTTAAGAGATATTGACATTAAGAGAAATAATATTTGGACTCAAATATTTAATCCACGCGAGTAGGCACTAGCTCTAATCAAGACTTCTCACACTGACAAGAAGGAGGCCACACCAACTCCCAAGCACACTTTCATCAATGATACCAAGGATTTCAATCCCATTTACTTGACCACAAAGGCAAGTAAGGCCATGGATGATGTACCTCAAATATTGCAATCATTAGGAGAAACAAAAGACATAACTATACAAGATATCACTCGTGATGATTCTGATAATCATGCAAAGGATGATGAATATGTAAATATTTTCACTAAGTAAACAAAGGAAAAGGACACTACTAATGTTGCACATTCACAAATACCAAGTAATATGCCTTTATTGATGCAAGCAATCAATATTATGACTGAATCCTTGCAGACACCACCTGACAATGAAACATAGAAACTAATGGAAAAAGATGATGAGAAAGGGTAAAAGACAAATAAAAATGGAGAGAAACTAACTAATGCACCTATTGAGATAGTAGAAATAAAGATAAGGTTGAAGTAGAGATGTCTACAACCAGCCAACAGGTACTGGCCGAGAAACCTAGCCAAGGCATCACACCTCCCAAGAAATCAATCACAAAACCTGAGCAACACAAGGATCTTTCTATCATACCTAATTCCCCTACATCAAGAAACATTATGAAGAAGAAGAAGAATAAGAAAAGTAAAGCACCTGTTACACTTGATGAAATCATAGACATACCTGACTATGATCCAAGAACACTTGATCCTGAGTCACTGACAAGGTATGGGGAGCTATGCAAAATGAAAGCATAATAGGACAAGCTAAGAATGGAACACAAGAATAATCAAGTCCTAGAAACAACAAAAGAGATTATATTGCACGTAGTTCTTGACACACAAATTGATCAAAATGCACCCATCATTGATCATCTTGCAATTCTGACTGAGTCAATCACACAACAGAATGTAGATGCCAATAAGGTCATTGACGAAAGAGAAGAAGAAAAATATCACTACAAAATCACAGAGAAAATCAACCAACAAGTGGCAGAGAATAAGGTGAAACTTTATGAACTAGTAACTACATTATAAATTGTAATTTTAGAATTGATTACCCTAGTTCAAAAGTTGTGCACTATTGAGAACTTCAGTACCGATCATGATGCACATATAGCTAAGTTAAATTAATATTTTAAAGCTAGTGCATAAAGTCTTTCAATCGAGTCAAATGCATTCCAACTTTATTGTGAAAATCTAGTTGAATCAAAATGGTTAAGAATTTAAATACATAAGGAAGAAAGAAAAATGAGAGATGCAGTAAATGAACTACAAGCCATGTTATTGCCAAATCTCACATTGTTGATGACACATGTGACTATGGAAAAGACTCTAATTGTGACCCCAGATATGTCAGTAGCAGAGAGCATCTCTGACATACATGCTCAACTCACATTGGAGGACATGACCCTAGATATCTTGAAGGATAAATGGGAAAATTTTATGGAAGCCATTAAGAAATCTCATTCGCACATTCTTGACAAGGTTTAAGTTATACATCTTTGTCATTACTTTCAAAAAATGGGGAAACATGTACATACATTATATCTACATACTGAGGCATGCACATAGGGAGTGTCATTGTAAAAGTGTAAAATTAAAACACTTGGTATATGTAATGTACATATTATTTTTTGATACTAATTTTCCAAAGGGGGGGATTTATAATCCATAAAGGATCAAAAAAATTTATTGGTATACAAGCAGGTAGTTTTGGTCAGTCATGATCACCAAGCAAAAACACTCATCGAGCAACAATGATTACTGAGCACACTAATTACCGAGTGCAATGGTCACCGAAATGTTTTGAACACCAAGCCGTATATCAAACAAACATCAGTCTACAGAGACACAACTGAGAATCAGTATACATAGACATCACTGAGCACCAATCTACATCGAGAGATAACATTTCAGCAGAAAAAGAGGATCTCAAACTACATGTCAGCTAAAGCACTTCATTTTTAAATTTTTTTTTTCTTATCTGGACAACAATTACTTGTGGATCAAAAAAACCATAAATGATGGATTTAATTAGTTTAGCTAATTTAATTCATGCAAACTAGGAGATCAAGGTCAAGTTGTAAACCTTTAATCTTAGAGTTTTTCAAGAAAATCATGAAACCTAATTAAGTCAAGATCTTGTATATATAGATGTATTAGTCAATTAATCAAGTGATGATTGTAGCTGACAAGGAAATCTATGGATCAAACAGAGGATTTCATGTAGAAGGAGATATAAATAAGAATTTAGTTATGAAGAATTGCATTCAAGGGTATCGAGTAGAGTAGAGGTATTATTCATAACAATAGGTAATACATTTATTTTGTGAACTTAATGGATCTGTAATCATAAATTCAAGATTTCAATCTATTAGGTGATACATATTTTGTTACTCTATAATAGGGTATATGCATGAAGATGGGGGACCAAAAAGGTGCTAAACTATTTTTTCGTCCCCCAAAAGCCATAGGGTGCATATACTATTGCATTGATTGTCTGAGCCTAAGGCTTGGGGAATGAAAGCCAATAGCATGTGTGCACTACTATAGTGCATACATGCTATGTAACATTAGGAAAAGACTTAAGGGAGGAGGAAGAAATCCCAAGAGGCCTTGCAAGAGCAATTCCAACACTAGATCAATACATAAAATGTAACATTTAAGTATAAGTTACATAATCTTCCTTTATTATACTTAAGTTACATTTTATTTATATACTTCCAGGATGATTGAGAGTGGTTTCATCTTCATAGCAGTTAAGATAAAGATTCTAGATTTTGAGGGTTTTTAGGAAATTTTAGACTTAGCCAAATTTCAGGAATCAGCACATTGTCTTGACCATGATTCTTAGTGGACTATTGATTATAGCCTTAAACCCTTGACTTGATTAAGGATAATCTTTAGAGTTCTAAGTGGTTGTAATGTATCATAATGGGTCCTAAGTGGTCCTAGGTCTGATTAGGACCCATTACAACCCCTTAGGACACATTAGGGCCTCTAAAGACCCCTTAGATTACACTAATCACCATAAGACACACTAATAGGATCTAAGGTGTACCAATGTCTCATTAGTGATTTTAATGGGTTCAAAGTGGTCCTAGAAACCCTTAGGATCCATTAGGACACATTAGGACTTAGTAAGACCCCTTAGAACACAGTAATAGTCATAGGACCAATGAGAGAGAGAGAGAGAGAGAGAGAGCATTAATCATTGTAGGACACTCTTTAGAGTTCTAAGTGGTTCTAATGTATCATAAGGGGTAATAATGGGTCCTAAATAGTCCTAAAACCCTTTAGGAACCATTAAAACCCCTTTAGGACACATTAGGACCCATTAGGATCTCTTAGGACACATTAGGACCTCTTAGGACCCCTTCGAATTCATTAATAGTTGTAGTACACACTAATGGGCTCTAATGTGTCCAAATGTTTCTTAAGGGGTTCTGATGGGTTATAAGTGGTCCTTATAGGAACCCTTAGGACCCATTATTACCCCTTAGGACCCATTAAGACCCATTATAGCACATTAGGACCCATTATAACTGATTACAACACATTAATAGTCATAGGACTCTTTAGAGAGAGAGAAGGTAAGGACCCAATACAACCCCTTAAGACCCCTCTCTTTACATCTTAAGGGTCATAAGGATTTTCAAGGGGTCCTAGGATACATTAATGTGTCCTAAGGCCCCTTAACATACACTAATGAATAGTAAGGAGTCTTAAGGGGTCCTAAGACATGATAATGTGTCATATCACCCCTTATGACCCCTTAGGACCCATCTCTCTACATCTTAGGGGTAGTAGGATTGATAAGGTATCTTAGGAAACAGTAATGTGTCCTAGGGCCACTTAGACCCCTTACAACCCCCTAGGACTGCTTACCATACACTAATGAACAGTAAGGGGTCCTAAGGGATCTTAATGGGTTGTAATACACATTAGTGTCTCCTATGACCCTTCATGACCCCTTAAAACCTTTTAAGACATCTAAGATATACGATAAGGGGTCCTAAAAGGTCATAAGGGATCCTAGGACACATTAATGTGTCCTACGACCACATATGACCCCTTAGGACCCTCAAGGACCCCTCTCTCTAAATATTATGGATTGTAAGGGTTTTTAATGTGTTGTAGGACTTCTTAGACCCATTACAACCCCTTATAAAACCTTACCATACATTAAAAAATGGTAAGGGGTTCTAAAGGGTCGTTAGTGGCCTTAATGGGACCTAGGATACATTACTGTGTTGTAGGACCCCTTAAGACCCCTTACAACCCCTTACAATAAGCTAATGAAATTTAAGAGGTCCTAAGGGTTATTGAGTAGTTTTAAGGGGTCTTGTGACACATTATTATGTTGTAGGACCCTTTAAGACCCCTTAGGAGCCCTTACCATACACTAATGTATGATAAGTAGTATTAAGGGGTCATAAGGAGTCTTAAGGGGTCCTATGACACATTATTTTGTCCTAGAACCTCTTATGACCCATTAGGATCCTTTATCATGCCTAATATGTAGGGAAATGGGTTATAAGCGGTCCTAGGACCCCTAATAACTGCTTAGTACCCTTTAGGGAAACTCTCTCTACATCTTAGGTGTCATAAGGGTTTTTATCTTGACATAGAACACATAACTATGTCCTAGGACCTCTTAAGACACCTTATGACCCCTTACCATACACTAATGTATGGTAAGATATCCTAAGATGTCTTAAGGTGTTCTAGGAAACATTAAGGTGTTCTAGGACACATTAATGTGTCTTAGAGCCCCTTATGACCCATTAGGACACTTTAAGATATCTATGATGTATGATAAGGGGTTGTAAGTTGTCCTAAGGGGTCATAAGGAGTTGTAGTACATATTAATGTGTCCTAGAACCACTTATCACCCCTTATGACCCATGAAGACCCCTCCCTCAACACCTTAAGGGTCCTAAGGGTTGTTAAGGGGCCCTTAGACACATTAATGTGCCATATGACATCTTATAACCTTTATCACCCCTCAGGACCACTTACCATACACTAATGAATGGTAAGGGGTGCTAAGGTCTCGTAAGGGTAAAAAGGGGTCCTAAGACCCATTAATGTGTCCTAGGAACCCTTATGAACCTTTAGGACCCTTGAATACCCCTCTCTCTACATCTTAAGGGTCATAAGGTTTTTTAAGCTATCTAATGACACATTAATGTGTCCTAGGACCCCTTAGATGACTTACAACCCCTTAAGAAGGTGTGTTTATATGTGAGAGAGAGAGAGAGAGTAAATCTTAGGGGTCGTAAGGGGTCATATGACACATTAATGTGTCTTAGGATACCATAAGAACCCTTATGACTCCTAAGATGCACTCTTAAGCTTCCTAAGGGGTTGTAAGGGGTCATAAGGGGTTGTAGGATGCATTAATGAGTCCTTGTATGAGCTTTAAGACACCTTACAACCTCTAAGATGTACTCTTAGGCTTTTTAAGGAGTTGTAATTTTCATAAGGGGTTGAAGGACACATTAATGGGTCCTAGGACACCTTAAGACATATTACAACCCTTAATACATACTCTTATGCTTCCCAAGGGGTCATAAGTGGTCATAAGATGCATTAATGTATCGTAGGACCTCTTGACAAACGTTATGACCCCTTAGAAACCCTAAGAATATATCTTAGGGTTCCTAGTACATATTAACAATTCTTAAGGGATCATAGGACATATTAGCTAGTCTTAGGACGCCATAAGACCCCTTACGAGCCCTAAGATGTACTCTTAGGATTCCTTATGGGTTGTGAGGTGTCATAAGGGGTTGTAGGACCCATTAGTGGGTTCTATAACTGCTTAAGACACCTTATGACCGCTTAGGAACCCTAATAGTACATCTTAGGGGTCCTAGTATATGTAAAGGTCTCTTAAGGGGTCGTGGGAAATATTAATGTTTTATGACCCCATAAGACTCCTTAGATATACTCTTAGGGTTCTTAAGGGGTCGTATGATGTATTAATGGGCATTAGAACCCCTTAATACACCTTAATGCCCCTTAGGAACCCTAAGAATACATATTAGGGGTCCTAGTATACATTAAGGGGTCTTAAGGGGTCATAGGACACATTACTCTCTCTCTCTCTCTCTCTCTCTCTCTCTCTCTCTCTCTCTCTCTCTCTCTCTCTCTCTCTCTCGTAAGGATTACATAATGGTTTACATAGTGCGTTTGTGCTATAGTGCGGATGGGCTATAGCGTGTGCGCACTATGTAAACCATAAATTTACATAGCGCTAGTGCGCTATAGCTCATGCATGATTTTATCTAGATTTAAATTTACCAATCCTAAGGCTTGGAGTTTCCATGGAGATCCAACCCAAAGGATTGGAGGATTCAAATAGGTCTAAGACATGTTTTCCAGCAAACCTAAAAGAAACAATATTTTTTCTTGTGTGCTCCCCATCAGTTTTGTATGTGGTTCAATAAGGAGAAAATCAGATGACATGATATTGTATATCTCTCCATTTTCTATCTAACCATATAATTTATTTTGAATTCTCATTATGTTAATGTTTTCATCTCTAATTTCTTTTGTAAGTATGTCTAATTTTTGTCAAAAACCAATATTTATTCATTTGGGCTTAGATTTTGGATCGTTCATCGATTTTTGAAACAAATTACATTTTCAAAAACTAGACTACATTCTACACACTTTGAAAAAATGATTTTGGATTAGTTTTCAATGATTTCTAGGGGAGCACACAGAAATTTCATGTTTTCAGGATGTGTCCACTTCGGAAAATAGCTAAAAATCATACTTTCATAAAAAGATTAGTAGAAAAAATTGGGATAAACTAGGTGGTGTTAGCTAATTGCTCACTTGAGTGATTAAATTTTTTAATGAAAAATTTAACATTTTAGGGGGACCACACCAGACACTATGTCATATTTTTTCACAAAAAAGAGGACCATTTTTTGTGCTCCCCTTTTTGAGGGTCTTCATCTCCACCATTTCTAAAAACATTTGTAGTTTAGAAAATAGAGTCAGAGTAGAACAACTTTCATTTTTGTCACATTTTGAAATTTTGAGTGTAACTATCCTCAATTTCTTGTTGACGTTCAGAGTTGGCTGATTTCAGAAAAAAAAGTGGCATCTTATACCCCCTTTTTGATCCCCCATCTTTTTGCACTTACCCAACAATTGTAGAAAGTAGTATAATCCTTCAAGAAGGTGGAATTAACAATCTTTATGTAAATCTCTTAACCGAGTGCATAGATACATTGTGTTGCTAAAATCTCTTAACCGAGTAGACTTAACAAGTCTGACATGTTACTCCTAACAGGGTGAGATCATCATAAGTGATCACAACTTGTAGCCCTACCAGGAACCTTCCATTCTATAGATAGTGAAGCTTTGTGGGTTGCATCCCCACCACGGTTTTTACCTTCTAACAAGGGTTTCTATGTTATCAAATACTTGTGTGATGGTTATATGAGTTTCATGAATGTTTTAATGTTTATTTACATGCATTTACACTTATGCTATGATATTGCATGCATGAAGTAGAAAAACAAGAATGGTCGGTTATGCAAGTAATGAGTACTAAAGATTAATTGATAAAAAATTTAAGGGTATTGATTCACCCATCCCCTCTTAGTGCATGCCCTTCCATTATTAAAACATTATATTATTTTGTAACTCATCCCTAGTAGGGTTTTGAACTTCATGTGATCGATCTGACTTAAACTAGTTCTTTAAAAGGAAATCTTGTACATTATCTAAAGGGTTATTCTATGATGCATTGGAAATGGCTTTCGCCATGTAGTTGTATTTCCTTTTTCTTAAATCAATGAATTTTTTTTACCTATCCTAGATACAAATTTTTTGTGTAAATCCTATCTATTACCTGCATATTTGCATGTATTTCATCATTTCAAGTCTTCCATGTTCTATGATTTTTGGTTGATTTAATCTTTTTTAGTTAATGTGTGCATTCCTTGTTGGGTTGAATTTAGTTTCTTTCCTTTATGTTAGATCAAATTTGGTTTAGTGCATTGTTTATTATTTAATTAGGTTTAGAGATATGTTTGATTTTATTTTATGGTTATGGTACAATTTAGTCTATGGTTAAGGTTCAATCTCATTTAATGTGGGTTTTCATTTTATTAGGTTTATAATTAGGGTTCAATGTGGTTTAGTTCTAAAGTTAGGGTCCATTTGGTTTAGAGTTGGGGCAATGTTCAATCTAGTTTAGTGTTTTATTAGGTTTAGTGATATGGTTCAATTTGGGCTAGCAATTAATACTTGATAGGGTTTAATTTATATTAGGGTTTTATAAAGGTTATATTTTCATAGAGGCTTTCACTTAGTTGAAGATTATATAATGACTACTTTTAGGTTATAACTTGGTTTAGGAATTGGGTTCAATTTTATTTACGATTAGAGTTTAATTTTTTTAGGGTTTTAATTCTATTTGGTATAATGTTATTTTTAGGGTTCATATTAGTTTAGTGTTAGGGTTGAATTTTGTGTAGTATTAGGTTTTGAAATATAGTTTAATTTTAGGAGAAATACTTGATATGGTTTAGGGTTCAACTTCAAGTAGGTTTGAATTAGGTTTAGGGATATGCTTCCATTTTTCTTGGAGTTAAGTTATGGTTCAATTTATTTTAGGATTGTGTTCAATAAGGTTCACTTTCATTTTATGTTTAATTAGATTTGGGAGATAATGTTCATTTTCCTTACTGCAAGGGTTCAATTTGATTTATTGTTCATTTTGTTTTATGATTATAGTTTAATTTATTTGAAGGTTAGGATAAGGTTTGATGATTTTTAGTGTTATGTTTAAATTGGGTTTAGTATTATTGATCAATTTAGTTTATTATTAGGGCTAGGATACGAGTTAGGGTTTGGTTAAGGTCCAATTTAGTTTTTGGTTAGAGTTAAAATAGATTTAGGGAACCTAATTAGGTTTATAGTCAACATTCAATTTAGTTTATTATTATGATTCAATATGATATAATATTAGGGGTTGGAGTCAAGATTAGGGAACAATTTTGTTAAGGTAGTGTGTTTTGAAACATTAAAACAAAAAATTATCACCTAATTAAATTTAAAAGAACTTTATAGTAATCACATGATATTATATGAAATAATAGTTTTTGAAATTTTATGATCCATTATTTTAATGATAGACTATTTATGTGAAGATATTCAAAAATATTTACCATCCTTCATTAGGTATCCACACCCTACTGTTAGGGTTTTGTTAGGTATAAAATCAGAGTAATGGTTAAGACACAGTTGTGTTTAGTATTAAATTAGGTTTAGGTTAAGCATTCAAAAATTTTTAGTGTTCAGTCATGTTTATGTTTGGAATTAGGGTTCATTTAGGGTAAGGGTTAGGATTACATGTAAATTTGTGTTTAGTATTAGTGTTTGACTAAAAAATTTATTGAAGGGTTAGGTTTCAAATTCATTAATGTTCAAGAACGGTTTTTAATTTAGTTTGTGTTAGGTTTGGCTTAGCGCTCAATTATATTTAGGATTAAGTTTTTTAAATGGTTAGGGTTTAATTAGGTTCAAGGGTATCTTTCAATTTGGTTTAGTGTTAAGATTAAAGTTAAATTTTGTTCATGTTAATATTAAGGTTAAATTTTATTAATGGTGAAGAAACTTGGTCTAGTGTTAGAGATAGTGAACTTCATGTGTTACGGTTAAGATTCAATTTTATTTATTGTTACAATTTTATAATTTAGTGTTAGGGTTAGGTTTGGGTTTTATTTGGTTTAGTTTGCAAATAAGTTTAGGTTTGGAATTTAATTTGGTTTATTTCATGGTTTAATATTCAAGGAGGTTTAAGATTACAGTTTAATTATCTCATGTTAGATTTTAATTTGGTTATCGGTTACACTTCAATTTGGTTTAGTCATTAATATGGTTTATGACTAAGGTTCAATTTATTTTAGGGTTGAGATTTACATTGGTTTAATATTAATTATGTTAAGATTTACTTAGGTTTTTAGATTCATTATTAGGTTCAATTTGGTTTAGTGTTTAGGTTAGGATTGATTTTTTTTAATATTTAGGTTAGGATTGAATAGATAGTTGTGGATGATGATGTGAATAAGCATTTTTTGGCCTTGAATGTTGGCAGTCATTAATCAAAATCAAACATTCTTTTAGCAACAATAGATGCATTGCGTTTGATGTGTATAATTTTGTTTATAGTGTAGAATGCACATAAAGAATATCAGGGTGCTTAATAAATGGTAGGAAGATACATTCACGTAGGAATATACTTTAAACTTAAAGGAAAAGGAAAAAAAAGAGGATTCAAAACTATTGCAAATAAAATACATGCCATGAGCATGAAACCATTGGAGTTGCATGAATTTATAACAATGACTATATGAGATACATCCTTGAAAAATGTGTGAACTGCCACACTTAAAATGGGTGATTAATTTTTAACGAAAATCTTAAGTCAATAATTTTCATTTCCAATCAATTATATACTCACAACACATTAAATGTGTTAAAAAAGAGAATTGCAATGTAGATGGTTTCAAAAAGAGAATTGTAGTATCTAAATTGAGTCATGTATATTATTTTTCTATTTATTTTTTAAATTAATAAATGATTCCTTCAATGACATTAACAAAACAATGTTACAAATATTTATTAAAAAAAGTGTGTAAGAAAAGTCACAATCTTAAAATTTGTATGTGGTTTTGGTTTGGTCTCGGATTGTCTCTCTTGTTATGTTTCCCCCCTCTAGATTAAAATAATAATATAAAATGAATCCCTCCCCACCTCCCTACCTATGGATGGCTTAAACTAAATTTTGACGGTTCCTCTAAAGGGAACCCAGGTTGAGCAGGTGGGGCTGGTCCCATTAGAGATGAAAAAGGCAATTTAAAATTGGTTCATGTGGTCAATCCTTGGGGTTCAAACTACCAATACTACTGACATGGAAGTGGCTCATCATGGTATTGCTTTAGCTTATCAATACGGGTTTCACAATCTCATCATTGAAGGAGACACACTAAATGTCATCATGATGTTAACTAGGAATGTATTTCCTTGGTGGGTTTTTAATGACATCATCACCAAAAGCCATAGGGTGATCCCATAAATTTGTGTCCCACTTTCTGGCATGAAGAAAAATCATATGGATGAATTTTTTTCATTTTTGAGCCATTCAAGTGAATGGGGTTGTTCACATGAAGGGAAAAAACCCCTTCGCGCGGACTAGATGAAATGAGGGGTTTGCTCAAACTAGACCCAATTCGAGCGGACCATGTACATCAATGAAAAAGAATACATTTGCACAAATTTTCCATGGGGAGTTCACTAGAAGTGGGTTCGTATGAACCCCATTTTCTAGAAGGGTTGTTCTAGTGAACCTCCTGAATTTGGCATTCCTCTCCAAAGCCAACAAATTTTTGCAATTTTTCTCCCTTAGAAGGTCTCAATCAAGGACCAAATAAAAAAAATTTCTGAAACCCAAATGGAAGATGATTTTATTGAAAACAAAATTTACAATGAATATAATTATAATATATATTGAGTTCATTATGACTTTCTATTTTTAGATTAATTAAACATAGGTTGTCTCAGCATTTAACAACCTCTCTCTTTGATGCTTCAGGAAAAATAGTAAATTAGGAAAACAAATTATGAACAATATGTCAAAAATAGGTATTTATGTTACCTTTCTTTCAAAAAAATAAAAAAATGAATTTTTATATATACATATCAAGTTAGATCAATCCAAAGGAACCTATGTCTAAATTACAATTAATGTTACTTCATAACTCAATAAACTATAAATTTTTAAGCCAATTTGAATGAAACCAATTGGATCCTCTAGGTATTTGTGTTACAAGCCTAACCTTGAAATAATTACATTGTTATCATTTTTGAAAAAAAAAGTTATCCTGATCCAAGTGACTGTCACTCTTTAAAAATGTTGATTTTTGATAAAAACAACTTTTCAAAGGAAAAGAAAAAATGGATACAAATCAATTCCAAATATTTTTAAATATATATATTTAGAATCTAGAATAAAAATTCTAAAATTCACTAGTTTACATCATCTTCAAATTCTTAATGGATTTTCTGCAACATGTGTCCGGAAGTGAAGTTTTTTTTTCAAAATGTTAGTCTCAGTGTCAAAGTTGGCCAAAAAGTGGGAAACATTATTATGGGAACACCCCGCAATATATTTTCCCGTGTGGCTAATGTTAGGATTCAACACACCCTCAAGGAGGGGAAAAAATTAGTGAATAGATTGGTTGGTATTGGGAACTTCATTGCCTCAATCTAAATGTGGTCTTCCTTGCATGATATTTTCAAAGAATCTTGTGTCGCCTTCCTAAAAGGTCAACTCACATATGTTAATTAATGTTTCATTCCTTTATAATTTAATGATGTTCTACCACACCACTATGGATAATTATTATGCATTGGAAATTTTTTTTTCCAGTAGATATCCTTTTTGAGCATTAGTTGATTTCACATTAATACTCTAGTCTCTAATTTTCGTTTCTATTTCCTTCTAGGTCTCTCAGTGTTTTCCTATTTCTAGAGTGTCATGAGGGGACACCTCATTCAAATTGATCCTAATTAGTGTGATGTTTTAAAAAATGACCATAATCTCTAGGAGATTTTTTTTGAGGTTAATGTGGCCACTTATGTAGAAGGTACAAAGGGTTTTGATCTAGATTTATCAAAAATATTTGCAAAATCTTGGGATAAAAGGTCCATAACCATTGGTTGGGTTTCCTTCATGATTTATATGGAGTCTATATTTTTGATTAGTGACCTTGATATGGAAGGGGTGGTAATCCCAAGAAATGCTAATGGTAAGTATAATAATGGCTTCAAAAGGATCATGTGTCCTTGGCAGAAGATCTCACGACTGCAAAATGGTTTCAGTAGAGAATATCTCATGAGGGAATGGAAAGTTGTTTCACTAGTGCTCATCAAATTTATGACCCTCCAAGGTAGGTTTAAGTGGTTTCACTCTCATTTGTTCCCAAATTCAAATCACTTTCATCATGGGGTTAAATTGAATTTTCCTTTTTGGATTTTTTCTTCCCTTTCTCAGTTCATTGATAATTCCAAGGTTATAAAGGGTCTTTCTCTACATAAAGTCCTCATTCTCAGATTGTATAACTTTCATCTTTCTCTCTCCTATATTTCAAGCCCTAACCCCTCTTCTTGTTTTAATCCCATATTGTTTGTTGAGCTCTCCAATCTGAAAGATGAAAAAGGTGCCTCATCCTTTGGGCTTCATACTCTTCCACATGGCTCTTCGACTAGGGCTAACTATCAGAGTATGGAAAAAATGAAAAAAATGGACAAGGAAAATAAATTAACTCCTAAGGAGGTCCTTGAAATCTCTATGTTTTTACCTCTTGGTATACTAAGTCTAGATGGACCCTAATTAATACCCCTTAAAAGGATTAAAAATCTAGTTCTTAAGCCTCCTTCCCCTTCTAGGGTTCCTTCCCCAAGTCTACTATTTCTTCTCCCAAAGTTAAAATAGTTGATTATCCTAAGATTATTGACAATTTTTATAGCTTGTGTGTGCTTTGTAATTGGAATAATGAAATCATCAAATGGTTAACAAAACCACTTCACACTGCTAAAAAGAAGATCAACATATTAGAATTATTGGCTTAAGTTGACACTAGGGAAAGGGATTGGTATAAATACATCTAGGATTAGAGAATTTGGGTGGAAGCTAACAAAATTTTCCTTAGACTTTATAATTTGACTAATATTGAAGAACAACTTAGAGAATTAAATGAATTCGTGGTGGTGATTATTACATTATTATTAGTTTTTTTTTTTAACACTAATAAACTATTGTTCTTTATCTATGTGGTTATGTAGTTATTCAACTACTTATATTTTGTAATATTATTTCAAGGAAATTTGTTTGAAAAAATAAATAGATCAAGCATCAATCATTTTCTCTCTTGTACTAAGATTTGGTATCAGAGAAACAACTAGGTTCTATGCCTGTGCAATAGAGTATTCAGACAGGTTATAAAATCATGAGTGGTGACAACTCCTTTTATGGTTTCCCCCTTTATTAGTTTCATGTCATTGATTGCTAATTGTATGCTCACATGGAAATGACATTTGTTTTTGTATGGGCTCTAGTCATTGATGTTTTTGTTTGGTGTAGATCCAAAGAGCTTGAGGCGTGACTATTTTTTGGAAAAGGTAACTACCCATGGGGATTGAGACAGGTTTGATTCTATTTTGAGAGGGCGTGATAAAACTAGTTTGTATGAATTTATTCTATATAGTGATATAAATATTGGTTGTTAAAGTCACTTATGTGTAAATAAATCTTGATTATAAATTGTTGAAACATTGAAATTTATTGATGATGGTGTGATTTCTATATAATGTTGTGTAGCCTCGATTGAGAAATTAGTGGAGTGAATATATTATGTTGTAAGGAATTTTACCATATCTTTCTACTAAGCCACAAATTCTTCAGTTATATTAAGTAGGTAAGATAGGTCAACATCTTCTATAGTGGTTCCATGAATAGATAATAGTTTTTATAATAGCAAATAGTTTTTCCAAGAAAACTTAATGATAGTTGGGACTACTTTTTAGTGTCTGGTTATGATTGGGAATGCACATAATGTGTCGATATGTGAAGGATTTGAACTACTATAAATTTGTAGCTAGTAAGTGATTTTAAGAGTCAAAATTGACCTTAATAGATTCTTGAATCTTCGTTCCATAGGACTTTGATAGGAAATTTTAGGAGGTGAGTTTTGACAATTGAGTTTTTTTTGCAAATATATTTCATGTGGCATAAATTCAAATATGTTTTCAAATTAACTAATGTATCATATTTCATAAGGTATCCCAAAATGGTTGGGCTCCATTCCTAATTTAGTAACCTTTTTGGTGCAGGAGCACCTAGGTAGGCTAGTGTGAGACCTAGGGCTTCTTTGTTATTTTAGATTGTAGTCATGCTAGCCACATCACTAGTTCAATAAGAGAAACAATTTGGTCCTTTGGTGTGTTTAGGAAAGTTGGAAACGCCCATAATGGCCAAGTTGCTAGAAGTTGCTATTTGTTGTCAACTAGGTGACTTGGGTCCTAGAATGGGTAAATTGGTCTAGCAAGGTTCCTAAGGAATTAGATAGGTTATTTGAGGTCATTTTATGCATATTCAAAGCTCATTTGTTTTTTAGGACAAGTTTGGAAATCTAACTCCATTTGGAGCAAAAGTTGCTAAAAAGTTGTCGTGTTCTCTTGACAACTTTTCTTGCTATGAGCAACTTTTTAGCATTCGTGTGTTGGCAATGCTCTAACTATCTTAAAAAGTTAAGAACACAAGGCAGGAACCTATAAAAGGCCAAGGAAAACCTTTTCATCAGGTTGGTCAAGTTTGAACAAGCACTGTACGGACTGTGCATAAGCATCTCTTTGTTAATTTTGTGTTTTGCAAGGTATTTGAATAAGAAGTGGATTAGATGGCTTAAATTTTGTGTTGGAGAAGTTATGTGTTGTTGTTGTGAATCTTTGTGTTTTTTTTTTGTTTTTTTTTTCTTTTAGTTTGTAGTGTTTTAGAAATTCATTTTGGTTTTTCCAGTTCGTTGGTCTGAACAGAGCTGCAAGTGTAAAAAGGGGTCATAGGGCCACTTCCCACCATTGGATTCCTATGGTCTCTTGGTATTTAGAACTATACTCCATGTACTCTATGCACACTATAGGAGGGCCCAAGAAAAGCACAACAAGCATTTTTGAAGTGATACCCTAGGAAAGCCAACTGTAACTTGGTTACAGATCACAAAGAAGACAACGGGAAATGGAGGGGTGTTGAGGGCACTGATGCCTCAATCCAAGAATATGGAAAGAAAGAAGGAGGGTTACACTAACTCCAATCCAAAGGATAAGTTCTGGCAAGGTTCCCAAGAGGGATAAAAACAAACTTTTCCACTCTCAGTAGTGAAACCCTTGAAACCCTCTTTTTAATCCTAAAATTATGCTTTGACTGTACGGACAAGTTGGGGGCTTAAAAGTTATAAAATCTCTAAGTACTTTGAAAAGGGTATCCAGATTGGTGATTTTTTTGTGGTAGAGTTAAGGGGTTTTTCAAGATATCTCAGTTTAAGTCCATGTTGAGGGCTAATTCTTGTAGCCTTTTTGTAGCTTTTGGGTGTATTTACACTTTTGGGTTTTTAATCACCCATGACTATAGTGTTTTTTGGGTCATCAAATGTCAGAAGGGATCTAATGAAACCCTAAATGAGTGGCTAACACCCTTGGAGGCCTTTGATGGACTTGAGGTTGATTGTGGATTGGAGAAGCTAGTGAGCAAGTATGGTTCTACTTTGTTGATGTGCCTCAACTAGATAGGTAGGATATCTTGAGTAGGATCCTAGGGAGGCTAGGGTGAGTAGAAGCCCTATATGGTTAGGTGAAAGACCTAAGGAAGCCCTAAGGGATTTTGGGGTTTGAAGAGCAAGGTTGGGTGTCACATCAGAGTGGTATTAGAGCAAGTTAAAGATTTGGGAAGAAGCAGTTGATGTCTGAAGCTGTTGAAGAATCAGTGGGTGAATCCAGGATGGTGACTAATGTGCAATTAGAAAAAGAGGTTGATGAGAAAAGGAAAATAAATCAGCTTCTTGAAGAAGCAATGGAAGAGGTGAATAACAAATTGGATGCAATTGCAGAGGCAACAAAGAAAAGAGAGGAAGAAGAAGATGGGAAGGGTAAGAAGGTGGAAGAGGAAGACATTATACCTGAACCTGATCCTATCTTGCAAGAAGAGCCCTTCTTGAAGGCTATCAAAGCCCTAGGAGGTAAAGCATTGGAAGGAGTGCCACTCTTTAGTGGTAAGATGGATATTGATGTAGTCATGGATTGGTTAGATGGCATGGAGAATCACTTTGAGTGTGAGAGTGTCTCAGAGGCACAAAAGGTTAAGGTGGGTAAATCAAGGCTTAGAGGCTTAGCCTTAACACGGTGGAAATATGTGCAAGATGAAAGAGTCAGCATGGGTAAGAATCCAATAGAAAATTGGAGTGTTATGGCTAATAAGATAAAGGAGAACTTCCTACTTGAAGACTTTGAGATCCAACTCCATAAAAAGAGGCAAGGATTGAAGCAAAAAGACTTAGATGTAATCTCCTATACTGAGGATATTCATAGGTTATGTTTGAGATCCAAGAAGCAAGAGGAGGAGTCACTCAAGGTGGCCAGGTACTTAGGGGGTTTGAAGTGGAATATCTAAGAGGAGCTTAGCTTGTGGGCCCCTACTACTATCCAAAGATGTCATCAGTTAGCTATGAAGGTAGAAGAAAAGAATAGGAGAAAAGGGGATTCTAACTTCAAAGATAGAGGTAAGGGAAGAAATCATAGAGGTCAAAGGGGAGGCTACCAAGGGAAAGGTAGTGAACAAAGGAACCAAGGGGAGAGTAAGCTCACAGAGAAAACTAGTGATCACTCTATAAGGGATGGCTATAATAGAGGGAGAGGCAATCAAGGAGGGTCAAGCAGAGGTAGGGGAGGTAGGAGTAGCTCTTATTTTGCAACTATGAAGTTCTACAATTGTGGGCAGCTAGGCCATCCTTCCTATAGATGCCCAGACAAGCCCTCTTCTTCAAATCAAGACAAAAGATTGGCCTATGCCCAAGAGGATAGTGTAAGTTGCAAGGATGATGAAATAGACCACATTGAATCTGAAAAGGATGAGAACCTCATGTTTATAAGGGTGTTGATTAAGCAAAAATCCCCTGATGAGCCCAGACATCAGAGGGCCTTGTTTAGGATCAAATGCAAGATCCTAGGGAAAGTGTGCAAGGTCATGGTTGATTCAGGATCAACTGATAATGCGATATTAGAGGAGGCTTCTACTAAGCTCAAACTAAAGAAGATTCCCCATGACAACCCTTACAAGGTCACTTGGATTAAAAAAGGGAAAAGAATTTTGGTTAATGAGAAAACATGGGTGGACTTTTCTATTGCAAGCTACAAGGACCGGTTGTTGTGTGATATTTTTCCCATGGATGCTTGTCATCTTTTGCTAGGGAGGACTTGGCAATTTGATAGGGAGGTTGTGTATGATGGTAGGGCTAATACCATAACCTTCAAAAAGGAAGCCAAGACTTTCAAAATTTATTCTTTGTTGGAAGGGGATGAAACATAGTCCCAATTGCCTAGTGTCCTGCTATGTGGTGGAAAGGAGTTTGTAAAGGACCTTAAACATAAGGAAAGCCAAGGATTTGCAGTGATACTGAAATCCACAAATGAAGAGAAATCAGTCAAGGAGCCCTTACCAAGTGAGGTCCAAACTTTTCTTGAAAATTATAAGGAAATAGTGAGTGATGGTACCCCAGCCACCCTACCTCCTAGGAGGGTTATAATTCATCAAATAGACTTTGTACCAGGTGCCTCTTTGGCAAATAAAGTAGCCTATAAGCTCACTACAGATCAGAACCTAGAGGTAGCAAGACAAGTCCAAGAATTGATGGACCAAGCTTTGATAAAAAAAAGCATAAGTCCTTGTGTAGTCCTGATGGTTTTGGCATCCAAGAAGGGAGGAAAATGGAGGTTATGCACTGACTCAAGGGCCATTAACCAAATTACAATCAATTATAGGTTTCCTATTAAAAGAATTGAAGACCTTATGGATTGTCTAGGAGGTGCTATGTATTTCACCAAGTTGGACTTAAAGAGTGGGTATCACCAAATAAGGATCAAGGAGGGGGATGAGTGGAAGATAGCATGTAAGACTACAGATGGTCTCTATGAATGGCTTGTTATGCTATTTGGCCTTTCCAATTCCCCTAGCACAATCATGAGGCTCATGAATGAAGTGATCAAAGACTTCACAGGAAGATTTGTTGTGGTGTACTTAGATGATATCCTCATATATAGAAAGACTAAGGAGGAACATGTCAAGCATGTAGAGGCAATTTTGAAGAGGCTTCATGAAGAGGAGCTAGCCATCAACTTGGAGAAGTGTAACTTTTTCAAGAAAGAGTTGGTGTATGTAGGCTTTGTGGTGTCTAAAGGATCCTTGAAAATGGACAAGGAGAAAGTTTCTGCTATACTAAGTTGGCCAACACCTACCATAACTACTGAGGTAAGAAGCTTTCATGGACTATCACAATTCTATAGGAAGTTCATTAGAAATTTTAGTGGTATTTGTGCACCTTTACTTGATACAATAAAGGGGGGAATTAAATCTAAGTTTAAGTGGACCTTAGAGGCTAAAAAGTCTTTTGATATGTTGAAGAAGCAAGTAGCCACTCAAGCCATCCTACAATTTCCTAGTTTTGACAAACTATTTACCTTAGAATGTGATGCAAGTGGTTTAGGAGTAGGTGGGGTTTTGAGTCAAGAAGGTAGGCCAGTAGCCTTCTATAGTGAGAAGCTAAATGAGGCCAAGAGAAAGTACTCATCCTATGACCTAGAGCTTTATGCCTTAGTCCAATGTCTTAGGAAGTGGAGACACTATTTGTTGCCAAAATAATTTGTTATGTTTACAGATAATCAGGCTCTTAGGTACATCAACACACATGAAAAATTGAGCAACAGGCACTTAAAGTGGATGGAGTATCTGCAGGCCTTCACCTTTACAATCAACCATAAGAGGGGCAATTGAAAAAGGTTGCTAATGCATTGAGTAGAAGGGTTTTGACAGTCCAAGAGATTCAGCTCCATAGAATTGGAGTGGAGAGTTTTCAGAATCTTTACAAAGAAGATGAGAACTTTGCTGAAGCCTACAAGGTATGCATGGACTTTGAAAACCATTTTCATAGCAGATTTTTAGAGTATACATTACAAAATGGGTTACTATTCAAGGGTAACTAGTTGTGTGTGCCTAGGGGTTCTATGAGGGAGAACCTAATACAAGAGAAGCATAATGGCAGTTTGAGTGGACACTTTGGTGTCAGCAAGACCATAGAACTAGTGCAAAGGTTCTATTATTGGCCTAAGTTGGTCAAGGATGTGACCAAGTATGTGGAGCAGTGCATGGTGTGCATGAAGGAAAAAGGAGGAATGAGAAATGAAGGTCTTTACTAGCCCCTACCAATTCCAAATCGGCCATGGGATTGTGTAAGTATGGATTTTGCTGTAGGCTTGCCTAAAACTAAGCAAGGTTATGACAACATCTATGTTGTGGTTGATAGATTTAGTAAAATGGGGAATTTCATCCCATGTAAGACAACTAATGATGTAGGTCATATTTATCACTTGTTTTTCAAAGAGATTGTAAGGATCCATGGACTTCCATTAAGCATAGTGTCTGATAGGGATGTCAAATTCATGAGTCACTTCTGGGCGACCTTGTGGAAGAAGCTTGGCACAAACATGTCTTTTGGTTTAGCTTACCATCAACAAACTAATGGTCAAACTAAAGTGGTTAACAAGACCTTAGGTAACCTTCTTAGGTGCCTAACTAAGGAGTATGGCCAAACTTGGAATGTCATCATCTCACAAGAATAATATGCCTACACTAATAACAAGAATACGACCACTAGCAAGAGCACTTTTGAGATTGTTTATGGCATGCATCCAAGAGGTGTGTGTGAATTGAGGTGTCTTGGAGGCATGGATTAGAGAAGTGGTCAGGCTAAAGACTTTGTACAAACCATGAAGGAGATTCAGGAGCAAGTCAAGAAGACCATCCAAGATAATACCCAAAAACTCAAAGCTAAGGTAGATGAAAAGAGGAAGGATGTTCAGTTTACTATTGGGGACTATGTGATGGTCCATCTAAACAAAGCAAGGCTTCAAAAAGGTATTCCCACCAAGCTGCAGATGAAAAGAGTAGGCCCTTGCAAGATATTGGCAAAGTATGGAGAAAATGTCTATAAGGTAGATTTGCCTTCTGATTTAGGCATATCCCCTATTTTTAATGTGCAGGACATGGTGGCATATAAAGGTCACCTACCTCAGATCACTCCAGATGTTCATGATTATTTTGAACCTACTGCAGCACCTACTAATAACTATTTGGAGGTAGAGAAGGTGTTAGACTCAAGGGTGAGGAAGTCTAAAAGGAACAAGGTGTGGGTGGAGCACCTCATCAAGTGGAAGGGAAAGCCAACTTTAGAGGCTACCTGGGTTGCTGAGGCAGAGTTCCAGAAGGTTGGAATACCCCTGGACATGAACCCACCAATTTTATCTTAGTTCATTGACGGGGGGGGGGGGAG
>MU224434.1:1856377-1891535 GCA_018584345.1 Thuja plicata
TGCGATCCATTGAATGTCAGTTAACACATATCAAAAATCCATAACAACATCCGCAAACACACTCCAGATCCGTAGATCACACCACAATCATTCACAACACACTACATCACCAATTTGGATAAGAACAAAAAACACCACAGGAAACTCCCCAAATTTGATCACATAACCCAATGCAATCCAACAACATGAATAGGACACAATCTATAAACATCATCAAGCAATGTGAAATACTATGACATCAAAATGAACACCTCTATCATATAATCCATACAATTCTATGCTCTTTCCATCAGAAACACTAATCACCAATGAATTTTATAAAAGAAAATTAGCTTTCTAGAATCTAAATCATAGACCACTTGAGCTTAGGACACACATCAATGCCCTTACCTTATCACAAGGTTACTAACCAAGAATATTGCATCACTAATCCAAATACTGAAAGACTATCATAGTCTGAAAAACAAAATATTTGTCTCTGATAACTCCATCATAATGTTCTCAAATCACCATGTGATCCTCTATCACTTGAAAAAATCAAGTAAGAACATCCCTAAACACATTTGTACAATCGCAGCATTAGATATTCAAGTTAGTAACCGCACCAATCAAATTATCAACGAGGAAACATTAATTCCAGGACGTATATGCACAATCTGAATAACATCCCAAAAATATCGCCCTTTGGCATTGATGGAAACATATGATATGAAAAAATTGAACCAATGCACAAAGAAACAATATTAGTAGTACTACCAACAATATCCATAGTGTGACAACTTATTTTATCATCTCTCCCCAACATGCTTATTTTTTGAATAAATATCTCTCCCCGTTTGATATCAATGACAAAGGAACCTATATGAACTAAGTCATAGAGGCCAAAAATATGAACAAACATGTCTCAAGAAACACATCACTAAAAAAAATAATTCTTGAACTAATCATAATTTTTTTTTTATGCTGACTACTCCCCCTAAGGAGTAGCCACGAAAAAATAAATATATAAGAGTGAAAGATCTATAAGAACATTGGACTAATGTAAGTTAATGCACTTCTAGCTCTAATAAGGATGAGCTAATCAGGAGGGCAAACAGCCCAGGCTTACCTCAGAGATACTCAAAAGTGTCATTTGCCAAGGGAGTCATGAATATATCTAGAATCTTCTCTTTAGTAGACACATACTCCAATCTAGTTTATTTATCACTGACTTTATCTCTCAAGAGATGATATTTGATAGAAATGTGCTTTGTCTTTGAATGCAACATAGGGTTATTTGAAATATTGATAGCACTTGTATTGTCACAATAGATAGAAATGAGCTCATCAATGCATACTCTAATATATTTCAACATTTGCTTCATCCATACCACTTGTGTACAATTAAAAAAAACACCAACATACTGAGCTTCAACAGTAGATTGTGATATGAGATTTTGTTTCTTACTTGCTAATGAAACTAATCTCTTACCCATGAAGAATACTCCACCACTTGTCCTCTTTTTTTCATCTGCATTACCTAACTAATCCACATTAGTATATGTACTCAATGAGAAATAATCATCTTTACCATACCATAAGCCATAATCAATTTTTTTCTTTCAAGTATCTAAATATCATTTTAATAGTGACAACATGTAATTCCTTTGGTTTTGCTTGAAATCGAGCAACAATACAAACAACACTCATAATATATGTTCTAGTTTGTGTCAAGTATAACAACCCATCGATCATTTATCTACATAATGTTTGATTTCTATTAGGTGTATCATCAATATCTATCAACTTGAAACCAATAATCATAGGTGTGCCAATAGATTTATAATCATCCATACCAAATTTGTTCAACAATTCCTTCACATACTTAGAATGAGAAATGAAAATACCTTTATCTATCTGTGTAATTTATAGTCCAAGAAATAATTTCATCTCATCTATCATAGACATCTCAAATTTTATCTACATCTCATCAGAAAAATCTTTACTGGAATTTTCAATTCCACCAAAAATGATATCATCCACAAAGACTTCAACAATCAAAATGTTATCATCAACAACATTGAAGTATAAATTACTACCAACATTACCTTATTGAAACTAATCTTCAATAAATATTTATTTTACCTTGCATATCAGGCTCTAGGGTCTTTCTTGAATCCATATAATGATTTATTTAATAAAAAAATATGTCATCTTTAATAGTTAGAGGAAATCCATCAGGTTGCTCAATGTAGACTTCTTCCAATTTTCTATTAAAAAATGCAGACTTAACATCCATCTTATATGCCTTGAATTTTTTCTAAGTAGCATATGAAAGAAACATTCTAACAACTTCAATTCTAGAAAAAGGAGAAAAAGTTTCCTCAAAATCAATACCTTCCATTTGAGAATATCCCTTACAAATAAGTTTGGCTTTATTTGGAACCACTTCACCATCTTCATTCATTTTTTTATGAAAACCCATTTTGTACCAATCACTTTCTTGTCCACAGGTCTAAGAACAAGAATCCATGTCTTATTCCTTTCAATCTATTCTAATTTTTCTTTCATGGTTTTTTTCCTACTTTCATCTTTTCATGCTTCATCAATATTATTAGGCTTAATCATAGAAATAAAACAGATCTCTTTCCTAGCAATTCTTCCTCTAGTCAAAACAAGTTTTTTTTATCATCAATAATCTAATTCTCTGAATGATTTAACTTTACATATCTTCAAGTCTTTGTATTTGCATTTATAGTTGACTCTTGTGTTTCCAACTCTTCCTCATTTCCAACTTCTTCATTCTATTATGCCGGTCCATTTTGATTTTGGTTTTGATGTTGATTATGATTATGATTCTGAGCTTGCATAATCTGATTGTCTTCTTCATCATCTGATTCCTAACTACAAGATCTAACTATTTTTGGAAAAAAATTTCATCCACTTTCACATGATCATGTCAATCATCTTTATCAATCTGTGAATATAACATTTATATGTCTTCCTCTTTGTAGAATAACCAAGAAATATTCCTTCATCACTTCCAGGATCAAATTTTCCTAAACCTTCATCTCTTTTAATGTAACATTTTCTTCCAAATATTTTGAAATACTTCTCAGTAGGAATATGACCATACCAAAGCTCAAAAGGAATCTTACCAGTACCATGCTTGATTTCATCTCAATTTAATGTATAAATTGCATTGCTAACAACTTCTCTTTAATAGATATTTATAACACTTCCTTTAATCATCATAGTCCTTTCAGTGTCAAGGATTGTTTTTTTTCTTCTCCCTCCATTTCCATTATTATGCTTGTACTTAGGCTCTTTGTTTAGACATCTAGAAGAAATGTGACCAATATTATTACATGCAAAACATTCCAAAGGTAAATTTCCTTCATACTTACTAGATCCCTTAGGTAATCTCTCTACAAATAGGGCTTCAAGCTCTTCACTCTTTCTTTCTTATTTCTCAATTTTTTCTCATCTGTTAGCATATGCACTAATATTAGATGAAATTTCTCAGGAGTCATATATTTTCTTATCCTTAGAAATAGTGGCTTTAAATTAATATTGAACTTTAGGAAGACTGTCTCCAAATTATCTCATTTCAAAAGAAGATAACTTTCCAATCAATGTATCTCTTGTCATAGTAGACGTAGTTCTGATTTATTCAATAGAATGAACATTATGATTATAAGAAGGAGGCAAGGATCTTAGGATTTTAGAAATAATCTAACTATCATAAAATGTTCTACCAGTGCATCTGATTCCACAAATAAGATTGGTGATCTTATTTACATAGGAAGTAATGTTATCATCTTCCCTCATCCTCAATGATTCATATTTTCCTTTTAGAATTTGTATCTTGGACAGCTTCACAAACTCATCACCATCATATAATGTCTCTAACTTTGTCCACACTTAGTGTGTAGTCACTAATCCTAAAAAAAATTTATACTCAACATCTGATAAGGCCCTTCTCAAAACTTATTTTTCTCTCATATTATACTTGAAATTTTTTTTCATCAGCAGTAATAGTAGAAAGGTTTGTAGGAGGTTTTTAGTCCTTCATTGTAAAAAACCAATATATTCACTAATACATCTTACATGTGTAATCATCTGATCCTTCCATAAAGTTTAATTTGTTTGATCAAATCTTAAATTACCCTTCTTAAATATTGACATCTCAGATCTCCTCAAGCAATCAAGCTTCAAAAGGAGGACACTAGCTCTGGTACCAATTGTTAGACTAAAGGAAACACACACAAGTTAGGTTGGGGGGTTGATTTTGTTATGTCAAAATATCATAAACCTTTAACTAACTTATAAATTTTAATCTCATATATTAATGATAAACATGAAAGTAAGATCATAACATAGTAATAAATACATAACACCAAGATTTTTGACATGGAAACCCTGTTAGGGGAAAAACCATGGTGGGGATCAAACTAAAAAAATGAATGTACTTTGTTAAAATAAATATACCCTAATAGGAGTATTAAAAAGGGGAATACACATGCATTCAGGCACAATTCCTAGAGCTCAATACTCAAATACAACAAGGATCTCAATCCCAATGAAGGTTCACTTCCTTACAACAATCTATGATTCTAAATCATAGAGGAAATACTTTCCAAACTAATTACATCTAAAAACTCAATGAAATTCATTGAATTTCAGCTAATATATATCAATGATCCATAACAACATCCTCGAGCACGCTCCAGATCCGTAGATCATGCCACAATCCTTTGCAACACGCTACATCTCCAATTTAGAAAAGAACACATAAGAACATTAACATACCACATGAAATTCAGAAATTTTTTTCACATATTCCAGCATGATCCAACAACATAAATACAACATGATCAAGAAACATCAACAAGCAATGTGAAATACCATGATATCAATGCAAACACCTCTATCATAGAATCCATACACTTTTCTACTCAATTCATCATAAATTCTAATCAACAACCAGTGTCATTAAATAAAATTATCTTTCCAACATCCAAATCATGAACCACTCAAGCTGAGGACACACATCCATGTCCTAAAATCATCACCAGGTTAGCAACCAAGAATATTTTATAATCGATGCACACTAATCCAAATACTAAACCACAGACATAGTCTAAATAACCAAACTAGTTGTCTATGATAAATCCATTATAACTCTCTCAAATCATAATGTGATCCTCTGCAATTGAACAAAATCAAGTACATATATCCCTAAATATATTTTTAAAATCACAACATTAGACCTTCAAGTTAGTAACCACACTGATGAAATAATTTGACGTCTGAACATACTAGGAACATTGTCTCGAGCAATAGGGATATGTTGACATCAATGAAAAAATATTAATGTCAGCACATATATGCACAATCTGAATAACATCACAAAAATGTCCCAACTTTCCATGTCAAAAATATTGGTTTTATGTGTTTATTTATGTGTTATGAACTTGCTTTCATCTTTATCATTCTTGATATTAAATTTTATAATTTGGTTAAAAGTTGATGATATTGTGACACAACTTATTCACCCCTCCCCCCTCTCATTTTTGTGTGCTACCTTAATTCTAACATGGAGAATAAAAGTGCCAATTTAGAAGACACAATCAACTCCATCTAGTATGATCCCTTCTCATGGGATGAAGAAAAGCCTATTAATATGTCTCTTGAAGGTCATATGTACTCTAGCTATAACCATAATGATACCCATGAGTAGACCAAATCTAAGAGGAGGAGGGCTTCAAGGGTACCCTAGCCATATAATAACAAGAACTATCGTAATGGTCCAATAAAACTTGTATGTGGACCACCTCAAGTGCAATTTCATTATCTCCAATCTAGTCACCAAATTGCATGACTAAGAGAACATAAATGCCACAAAAAATATGGTTAAAGGCTCATTAGCCTTAACAACATAATTGATATACTTATTGTATAAGGGAAATATTTGGCACTATGTGAAGAGTAATCCTAATCCTTATAGCTAATGATAAATAAAATAAAATAAATACCCCAAGAATAATAATGGATTCCTTAATGATTAATGTAGAAAATAATAGATAAAACCATGAATATTATTGTACAATTATAAATATGAAACCTTGGAGGTAACATAGAAAGATAAGTAGTAGACTTAATTTGGTACAAGAATATTGGAGTATATCAAAATAGATTATGTGGAGATAGAGGTTTGGTTATCCAATATTCAACTTATTCTAAATTATATAAAGAATAGCTTTCCACAATGAAGCTATTACACATAAAATAGAAAGGACATACTCAAACAACTAAAAGGATTAAACTAATCATACTTGGGAAGAAAGGATTATTTTAATAAGTATTTGTTTCATATTGAATGAAAGATATTATAACCTTGTAGAAATTTTCAAAGCCCTATAGAAAATTCATTGTTATTTTCCTCTTGTATAAGAGATAAAAAAATCATAACAAAAATGTGCATTCACTAGTGGGGATAAAGAATTGAGTGAAGAAATATCTTTTACTAGAGCTAGATAAATATAATGACCCAAGAAGCGCCCAAAACTTTCAGCGTTCCCTGATTAGGATCATGCCTAAGGTAGGGAAGTACAGAAGCTTCACAGGGCTTGGAAAAAAATGTGCCCTATGAAACAACCATCGGGGTTTCATAAAGGTGACTCTTCTCTTTGGTGGTTTGGGAAAGGGGAAATAAAACTTAAGAAAAACTAAGGAAATGTGCCAAATATTTTTAAACACTTTGAACTCCTGCTAGAAATAAAAACAATGTTGAACCCTAGAAATGAGCACAAAATGCCACAAAATCTTCATTGTTGGGAAGAGAAATTGATGGAAAGATCCTAGACACAGGTAAAAAACATTCATATCTCCTCGTGAGAAGCACCTATTAAGGCTCATAGGGAAACATCTCTATTATCCCACTAAAACCACCACTCTAAAAGAATTTTGTTCACAAAATGGCATGGTATAACCCCATATTATAAACATTCAAGAAGTAACCAAACATGATCCAATAGTGCTTAGGATTGAAGAACACTGAGCGGGGGGGTGGGGGGTGAATCATTGTTCCAGAAGATTTAAATTTTAAGCACAATTTTCATATGAATGAAATGAAAAAAAAACTAAAATTAAAACACAATACATCAACCATAACATCATAATGCCATAATTTTATTGTGGAAACTCTATTAGGGAAAAAACCATAGTGGGGATGGAACCGAAAATATGTTTTACTTATACAAAAATAAAGGTGCCTAGTTAAATGTAAGATTACATAAGATTGGGATGCATGTGCATTAAGGCTTACATCCTAGAGCTCACTACTCAATTATTAAAACTACCAAAAAGGATCACTTCCTCAAAAATCTGATACAAAATAAATAGGACTCACTCTCACAGTCATAAACTGACAAACAAAATTAAGTTTGCTAATACATTTCTAGTGAACTATACAACTGATCAAATGATAGGAGAAATTTTTAATGATGTTCCTTTATTAGTATATCACATTCCTTAACCTCAACATCACAATTTCTATCAATATCCATGTGTTCCATCTCAAAAACTCAAACTCATATATCAACTTGTTTCTCAACACTATCGGCCATGAGAAAAAAATAAGTAGTTCATCATAAATAGGTAGTACATAAAATATCCATTCTAACCCAAATCATAACTTGTACATCATGTACCATCTCTAATATAACTCCTCCATTGATCAAACTAATTATACCATTGATCTGATAGGATGTCTGCCTGATCTAATAGTCAATTATCTTTGTCTCTGTCTCTGACTTGTTAACTTGATAGTCAAAAAATTATAACTCTAGAAAATATTATCATCAAACTCTATGATCATATAAATATATGTATATATATCCTATGAATCATCTTCTTCAATTGCACATCAAAATTCTATCATATGTGTCCATACTGATCATAATACCAAACTGTATCTCTATGCCAGTAAGTTTGTACTTAACCGATTTTACTATCTGACCTTTAGTATCACAAAATAGTGTTAGTAAATCATCTAAAAGATGTGTATTTTTCATCAATTACAACATACAATAATTTCATTAGTTTCTCTTTCCAACAGTCTCCCCCTTTGGTATTGATGTAAACACTTAGTGAAAAATGACTAAGTGTAAAAAATGCCAAACTCCAAAAACTCCAAAAAGATTAATCCTTATTTCTCTGAACAAACATTCATTTCCCCATAAGATAGATATTCCATTTTTAATCCTTATCCCCTTTCACATCAACGGAAAATTTTGGGAACTACTCCAAAATGTCTACCAAAATCATAAATTTGTACATGGTGTTCAAGTATACTTACAACAGTTTGAAAATCTCTAAGAAATTACTCTTAAAAGTTGCATACTCATTATCCCAACTTTTCTTCATTCTCTCCATGACCATAGTTTATCCACATAAATTATAATTTTATTCCTTAGTAGATATCATATTTTTAGTCTCATGCATCTTATATATTAGTTTTTCTTCCTTCTATTTGCGAGTCATAATTTATCAAGTTTAGGAACAATAAGGTTCCTAAGTTGTTCAATCCTTCCTTTTACTTTCTCTTTATCTATAACAAGTGTGTTGATTTTATCATTAATGTTTGTCACTTGTACATCATAAAATGAAGCTAATTTCTGCAAGGGGTCAAGTGATTTTGTCAATTTATCTAACTTAACCTTAGACTCCTTAATCACTTTATCAACATCACAGATAAAAGTGGTATAATCTATGCATCCTTTGTATATTTTTCTTCTCTCCTCCAATGAATTCTTTATATATTGAATAACTATTCTCAATGATTTTTTATCAGTGATTACCTCAGCCTTAAGATTACCAGGTCTTCTATCATCATACTCACCTTGAGCTTTAATTAATGCATACTATTATAGTGATTCAAAGTGTGTATCAGCTACCTTCAACAAACTTTCCACCTAAATAGATGTAGATTCATTTTGGTTCACTGTATGTGTAGGCATTATCTTGCTAAGAAATTTTCAAGTTAATGAGAGTATTTTACTATCCTTTTTATTTTTCCTCATAATTTATTTCATTTCCCTTGACTATGTTAAAGTAGAAACATTCATAATCTCTTCAGGGTTCAACACATTCAACTAAATAGGAATTTGTATCAACTTCATGCCCATGTCATCATCAAAGACTTCATCTACCACTAATGCAGTGCCTCTTGCCTCTTTTTTAATCTTCATAGTAATAGTGGGTGTATATGTATCATTAGTTTGAACTTCATCACTTACCTTCTCCACCTCTTCTTCCTTATCCTTCTGATTCATATTAGTATTAGTGGTTACAATATTTATTTCCTAGTCAATGTCAATCAAATCAGTATCCTTCATGTCACAATCATCTATTATCCCAATCAAATCTATATCCTTTATCAAAGGTTCCACAATAAAAGTAATAGGAACTCCTCCAATATATGCATCAGGTTCAACTTCTTCTCTCTAGGTAGATGTATCAATTGGTGAATCATCCTTCTCAACATTGATCTATGTATCATCCTTCCTCTTAATTAAAGTGATATAGTTTTCAATGAGAATTTTTTTAAAAATGTTTTCTATCTCCTCATATACCTCATTAATCCTTCCTATCATAAGAATATTTGTTCTTTTTTTTCTTTTGAATTCTTTCTTTTCTAAATAAAGGATCCTATGAATTTATTAAATAGAAAATATAGGACATAGTTGAAGAAATACATTTTCCCTTATCTCCATGTCTATTCCCAAAGTTTTCAATCTTCTTCTATCAATATTTTTATATAGTTCATTAGGTATTTCACCTTTTATCTCTAACAAGGCTCTATTGTACTTGTTCAAATATTTAATCATTCAGTCTTCAATTCTCTTCTTCTCATCTTCATCATACTTATTATATTATATTTTTACATGAATTAATACTTCATAAATAGTGATGTTCTTAACAAAATCATTAACAGAGAAATGGGTATTACCAATATCAGTCCTTCGTTTCTTCTCTGCAAGCTCATACTCAACATTTCTTCCTACCATGGCACTTTCTGATCTCACCTTCTTCACTACATCATCATAATCTATAGAAACTGATGACATGTAACTGATTGAATGTTTGATAATGTTAAGTTGAAGATGACACAAGACATTAAATTAGTTAATGGTTTGTATTGTCATTGATGTCAACTTGATATCATTTGTACGGTCATGTACATAATGCCAAAGGCTTCAGAGAATCAGTGGAACAAAGGTTATGCTTTCAACAATGCATAAAAGTAAAGTATTCACTAAGTGACAGACAACACTGATGGAGTGCACACCATTAGTAAAGGAAAATAACAAAAGTCATAGTGATACCCGACGAGCAGAAGACAGTATTTCCCAATGAAGAAAAATCATAGTGATACCCAACGAGCTGAAAATAGAGCTACCGGACGAGCAAAATCCAATGATGCTCGATGGACAGAGATCTAGAAGTCAACTGGAGTCACACTGATGGAACTGGCAGTTATCACTGACCACTAACTATAGAGTTGACCGACATAACAGAGAGTTTAGAAAATGACAAAATATCTAGCTAGAAGAGCTTTAAAAGGATAGACTTAAATGGTTGTTTTATTTGATTTATTCAACCAGAGTTAAGTAATTGATTTAAAGAAGATTTATACAGTTGGCAAGAAGATAACTACAAGATAAATTAGGAGTTACAACTTTAAATCAAATTGGCTGGATTGTTGTTCACGCCAAGAATCAAGAATCAAGAAATAGTGAATATCATGTATATATAAGAGACACGCATAATTCATTTCCGTAATCACATACATGGGAAGGGGAGTGAATAGAAAGAGGATGCTGAAGAGAAAATGATGAAGAAGAACTCCATACAGTCCTGATCAATCAAGCTGAAGAAGAGCTAAAGAATTCTGCAGACACTGATAAACAGTAAAGCACAACATGAGCAGAAAGTATGGAGCATAAATAATTCAATTGATACACTGATCAGAGAGGTAATGTACTTAAATAGATCTAAAAATCTGCAATTCAAGTTGCATTAGAAATAGGTCATTGTGTTTCAGTTTAACCATTGAAGCATCAAGTCTCTTAACAGAGCAGGAATTAACAGTCTTCTATATATTGAGGTACATCCCAAGGAGTGCCAAAAAGGTTGATTCATGAAAGTAGCACTAGATTTTCCTAAAGCCTATTGACAGTCTAAAAAAGAGGCTGATCCAAGGATGGTAGAAAACTGAGTTTCCTGATACTAAGTGACAACATCTATGTAAAAAATCCTCTAACAAGGTCACACCTAACAGTGTGTTTGTAACCTTTAACAGGGTTGGCTCCTAACAAGGATCACTTCAGAAGAGTGAAAATTTTGGGTACCGGTCCCAGTGGTTTTTCCCTTAACAATGTTTCCACGTTAAAATCTATGTGTTATGTGTGTTTGGTTTATTAATTTACTATTTTACATTTCACATATGCATTTCTGGATTGATTGGTATAATCTATATATTTACTGAGTATCGGTAAATAGTTTTACTGCTTATCAGTAATCAAGGAGAATAAGGACAGACAAGGAAAACTGATAGATAGTTAAATCATTATTATTATTTCATGGCATGCATCTTGTAGGGACTTAATAATCTAAGGTTTATTGATTGGTGGTTAAAGTTTAAAGGATAATTTTTGAAGCCACTGATTCAGCCCACACCCCCCCCCCTTTCAGTTATTACTAACAATTGGTATCAGAGCTTGTGTGCTTAGAAGGAAGGTTTCAATACCTAAGTCAAAGATCATAAGATGAATAAATGAGATGTGCCCAAGTTTAACAAAGACAACTTTGCTTCATGGAAAAGCAGGATAAGAATCCACTTATCAGGTATTGGTAATGATGTTACTCAATACTTAGATACTGAATATGTGTTGCCTACATGAGTATTGACAATAGATCAATTGAGAGAGAAGCATGAGCATAACTACATGGTTATAGAGCTTTCTTCCTCACTCTCTGATGCTGAATTTTAAGATGTCAAAGATTGTACAACTGCAATGAAAATGTGGGACAAACTGAAGCTTGTACATGGAGGTCATACAAATGCTTTGAGAGCCAAGGCAGAAAGCCTTAGAGGAAAGTTTGATGATCTCAGAATGAAAGAAGGAGAAAAAATCACATAGTAAAACACAAGAATAAAAGAAGTAGTCAATTCTATATGAGGTGTTGGAGGTACACTTGAAGAAGAAATAGTGGTAAGTAAAATCTTAAGAACCCTATTGCCTATATATGCTATTAGAGTTTCTGCTATTCAAGAAATGAGAGCAGTAGAAAACAATATAGTTACTCTTGATAGTTTAATTGGTAGACTGATTTCATTTGAGATGAATAAATTTGACAATATTTTCTTACCAAGTCTAGAGTCTGCATTTAAGTCTTCTATGAAAATAAGAAAATCCAATCATAGATACTCATCTAGAAGGGACAGTGAAAGAGCAAGTGAAGAAGAATATCTAGATTAAATAGAAGCACTTATGGCTAGAAGAATACAGAGAGGCAAAGGTAAATACAAAGGCAAGCTACCACTTGTATGCTTTAATTATAAAGATATTGGACACTTTGTTGTAAGATGTCCTAATAGAAGAAAAGATGACAGAAGCAATGACAGATCTTTTGAGAAGAAATCTGACAAAGGTGATAACAAAGATTACAAAAGTTACCGACAATCAGAAAGAAGAGATACCCAAAACTAAAAGGATAAAGGAAAGAAGGCTAGCTACCTAGCTTCTTGCAAAGATGAAGATAGTGACACCAAACCTGATGAAGACACCGAGATGGTATTTGTAGCTGTGAAAGATGATTTAGATGAAGATGAAAGGTATGTAGAAACTGTACTCATATCTCAGGTGAGAAAGAATGACATCTGGATTATAGATAGTGGTTGCACTCACCACATGACCAGTGACAAAGAAAATTTTAACACTTTTGAGTATTATAATGGTGGTACAGTAAGAATGGGTAATGATACACCTTGTCTGGTTGAAGGTAAAGGAACTATAATGTTGAATAACCTGATTAAATGTGAAAATGCTTATTGGGTAAAAGGATTGAATTATAATCTGTTGAGTGTTTCTCATCTGAATAATTCAGGTCACAGAGTAGAGTTTGGGAACAAGAAGGCAAAGATCTTCAATGAATCAGGAAAACTGATTAGTACCGGTGAAAAGACTAAAGGTAACCTATTCTATCTGAATGACACTAACACCACTTTCTTAATCACTAGAAATGAAGATATATGGTTGTGGCACATGAGATTGTTTCATGTGAATTTTGACAACTTGATAAAAATAAGCAGAAGAAGAAGTGTCAGAGGCTTACCGACGATGACAAAGCCAGACAACATCATGTGCAAAAATTGTCAAAAAGGTAAAATGACAAAGTCTAGTTTCAAAAGTAAAACACATACATCTGATGATATTCTAGAATTAGTCCATATTGATTTATGTGGACCTATGAGGACAAAGATCTATTATGGAGATAGATATTTTATTCTCTTTGTTGATGATTACTCTAGAGTGATGAGAGTTATGTTTCTAAAAGATAAATCTAAAGCATTCAAGATGTTTAAATGGATAAGTGCTATGAATGATGAGATTGAGTAGATTGAGAAGAAAAAAACATGGTCACTTGTGCCAAGAATAGATGACAAAAATGTCATCGGTACAAAATGGATATTCAGGAATAAGCTGAAGGAGAATGGAGAAGTCACAAGGAAAAAAGCAAGACTAGTATGCAAGGGGTACGCACAAGAGGAAGGTATAGACTATGGAGAAACCTTTGCACCCATTGCAAGGCTAGAAGGAGTAAGAATACTAATTTCTTATTCTACATACAAAGGATTCAAAGTATATCAAATGGATGTCAAGTCATCATTCCTAAATGGAATACTTGAAGAAGAGGTATACATTGAAAAACCAGAAGGGTTTGTGGATCCAAACAAGAGAAACATGGTATGTAGACTTCTCAAAGCCTTATATGGATTAAAACAAGCTCCTAGAGCCTGGTATGAATGACTTCATTCCTATCTAATAAGTATCAGATTCATAAGGACTAGTGAAAATAGTAATCTTTATTTGAAAAAAAATACTGATGCTAACACTTTGATTGCTGAAATATTTGTTGATGACATCATATTTGGAGGCAATGATATGCTATGCAAATAATTTTCTGATGAGATGAGAAAATAGTTTGAGATGTCTATGTTTGGAGAGATCAAGGTCTTTCTTGGTCTACAGATCATTCAACAAAGTGAAGGTATTTTCATTACACAGTCCAAATACATCAAAGAGGTCCTAAAAATATTCAAGATGGAAGATTCCAAACCTGTTGGAACACCGATGGCTATTGGATGAAAATTAACAAAGGAAGACAAGACAACAGAGGTAAATCAGACTTTGTATAGATCAATGATTAGAAAACTCATGTATGTTGTACACACTAGACCATATATTGCACATGCAGTAGGAATTATTGCTAGATTTTCTACTAACCCTAGGGAATCACATATGATTGCTTTGAAAAGAATTCTAAGATATCTGAAGAATACCAAAGAATTTAGCTTATGGTATAGAAGAGAAGGCAAATTTGAACTTAAGGTTTTTACCAACGCTGATTGGGCTAGAAATCTTGATGACCAAAAGAGCACAACTGGAGGAGCATTCTTTATGGGTGACAAACTTGTCACATGGATTAGCAAGAAGCAAGGATGCATATCATAGTCTACTATAGAAGAAAAATATGTTGTTGCTACTGCAAACTGCTCAAATATTGCATGGATCAAACAGTTGCTGGAAGGTATGCATATGAAGATCTCAGAACCAGTGATTATCTATTGTGATAACACCAGTGCTATAAAAATTTCCAAAAATCTAGTCATGCATTCCAAGACAAAACACATTGCAATCAAGTATCATTACTTAAGAGAACAAGTTCAAGAAAAAGAGGTGATACTTGAGTATGTGCAATCAAAAGAACAATTGGCTGATATCTTCACCAAGCCACTACCCAAGGATACATTTGAGTACTTGAGAAAGAGACTAGGGGTTAAACCCTTGTCTACCAGGCAGCAAAGGACTGAAGGCTACATCAACCTATATATTATCAAAATATCATTCATGTTGATGCAAGCAAAAAGATGAACTTCAAAGCTACATCCATATGCAGAAAGGTATATATCAGAACCGAGCACCAGAGCATATTGTTATATTGCTGATGGATAAGGGAATTTCAAGGAATATATTATGGATAGAAGAAAATAATTGTTTGACATGAATGTGAGATATTTGTAAAATATTTATTTGGCATTGTTGTCAAAGGGAGAGAATGTATCCATATTATCACAAGAATTATTCATTATCAGAATACTCCAAATAGGGAGAGATCATATCCATAGGGAGAGAATTTGTATGAAGGAATCATATACAAAGGGAAAGTTGCTGACAAGAGACAGAGACATCAAAGAACAAGAAAAGTCAAAAGAGAGATATTGACACAAGAAGAGAACACAACACATCAGTACAAGAAACATAGAAAGCTGCAAGAATCAAATCTTAGCTAACACAGAGCTTATTGATGGTCAGACATTTTTATCGGTTATCAAAACAAATTGTTTGGTAATATGATGAATCTCAACTATTATATTTCATATTGTATTAGAAATATTATAGTGTTATGATATAGTATGTTACCATCAATGCCAAAGGGAGAGATGGATGACATGTAACTAATTGAATGTTTGATAATGTTAAGTTGAAAATGATGCAAGATATTAAATCAGTTAATGGTTTGTATTGTCATTGATGTCAAATTGATATCATCTATACGATCATGTACATAATGTCAAAGACTTTAGAGAATCAATAGAATAAAGGTTATGCTTTCAGAAATGCATAAAAATCAAGAATTCACTAAGTGACAGACAACATCGATTGAGTGCACACCATCGGTAAAGGAAAAGAACAAAAGTCATAGTGATACCCGATGAGAAGAAGACAGTATTTCCTGATGAAATAAAATCATAGTGATACCCGATGAGCTGAAAATAGTGCTGCCCAACGAGAAAAATCCAATGATGCCCAATGGACAGAGATCTCGAAGCTGACTGGAGTCACACAAATGGAACTAGTAGTTATCACCATCGACTAACTACAGAGTTGACTGATAGAACATAGAGTTCACAAAATGACAAAATATCTAGATGGTAGAGCTTAAGGATAGACTTAACTGGTTGTTTTATTTTTTTTATTCGACCAGAGTTAAGTAATTGATTTAAAGAAGATTTGTACAGTTGGCAAGAAGATAACTATGAGATAAATCATGAGTTAAAGATTTAAATCAAATTGGCTGGATTGTTGTTCACACCAAGAATAAAGAATCAAGAAATAGTGAATATCATGTCTATATAAGAGAAAATCATAATTCATTTCCATAATCACATACACAGGAAGGGGAGTGAATAAAAAGAGGATGTTGAAGAGAAACTGATGAAGAAGAACTTCATACAGTCCTGATCAATCAAGCTGAAGAAGAGCTAGAGAATTATGCAGACACTGACGAACAGTGAAGCACAGCATCACAAACCAGAAAGTGTGGAGCACAAATAATTGAATTGATACATTAATCAAAGAGGTAATGTACTTAAATAGATCTAAAAATCTACAATTCAAGTGGCATTAGAAATAGGTCATTGTGTTTCATTTTAACCATTGAAGCATCAAGTCTCTTAACAAAGAAGGACTTAACAATCTTCTATATATTGAGGTACATCCCAAGGAGTGCCAAAAAGGTTGATTCATGCAAGTAGCACTAGATTTGCCTAAAGCCTATTGAAAGTGTAAAAAGGAGGCCGATTCAAGGATGGTAGCAAACTAATTTTCCCAATACTGAGTGACAACCTCTATGTATAAAATCCTCTAACAAGGTCACACCTAATAGTTTGTTTGTAACCTTTAACAGGGTTGGCTCCTAATAGGGCTCACTTCAAAAGAGTGATAATTTGGGGTATCGGTCCCAGTGGTTTTTCCCTTAACAGGGTTTCCACGTAAAAATCCATGTGTTGTGTGTATGGTTTATTACTTTACTATTTTACATTTCACATATGCATTTCTGGATTTATTGGTATACTTTGTATATTTACTAAGTATTGGTAAATATTTTAACTACTTATTGGTAATCAAGGAGAATAAGGATAGACAAGGAAAAATAACAAACAGTTAAATCATTATTAGTATTTCATGGCATGCATCTTGTAGGGACTTAATAATCTGAGGTTTATTGATTGGTGGTTAAAGTTTAAAGGATAATTTTTGAAGCCACTGATTCACCCCAGCCTCTCGGTTACTACTAATAGAAACATATTTTTCTTCATCAACACCTTTATAGGTTCTTTTAGGATTTCTCTTCATTCTCTTACTAGTAGGGGTAGAACTATTCTTTTTCTTCACCAATTTGCCTTTTGTTTTAGGGGTAGGTATCTTTGGTGAAATAGGTTCCTTCTTAATTGTAGTTATAGTAGCTCTACTATTTCTACCTCTTAAAGATTGTGCAAAAAGAATGAAAATAGGAGGTTCATCTACCTCTACATTAATATGTTAGTATTTTTTTCTCCCATCATGTCACAATACTTCTTAATCTGAATAGCCACAGGAATATCTTTCTTCCAAAAAATATTGTAAATACTAGGAAAGTAATTGAGAAATAGAAAAAAATGCATACCAACAACTACCCAAATTTGAAGATTTATCTCTTATCTTTCTTCATCTTCTTATTATTCTTCATCAACTAATCTCTCAAAGCTTCGCATATGTGAAAATCTAGGGTTTCCTTCACCATTTTGTATGCCATGTAGATGTGTTGGTTTACCCTTGTAAAGATGGATTACTGAGAGGGAGGGTGAATCAAAAAATATTGAACCTTAATACTTTAAATCTAAACCTTTGATTAAACTCAGTGATACAAACAACAACAACAACCAAAAATTGTAAAATCTTCACAAACATGATAAAATCATATGACTTAAAAAAAATAACATTCATAATTATCAAGCATAACATGTAACACAAGATTTAATGAGGAAACCCAATTTAGGAAACCTTCGTGGGAAATGTTACCCACAAAAAGAAACTCTTCTGAAGTATGCTTGGTTAAGATCCAATAATGTTAAAGATTATAATGTACATTTGTAATATGTGACCCTGTTAAGTGACTTACCTTATACCTATTAAGATCTTCACCCTATTAGGAGCGGTATGGTTAGAGGACTTAAACATTCATCCTAGAATGTTACCTTTTCTGAGGGTTTACAAAAGGAATTTTTATATCCATTTGATTAAGATTTTTTTTGTTACAAATGTTAGTAAGAAACAGTGTACTCATGTGACCTATGATTTTGCAACTATACTTTGCTTGATCATATCCTTTATTTGCCATCTAAAACTTACTGGAACAAAAAACTCATCAACACATCAGTCACTCCTCTAGACACGTTATCCAACTCTTTCACTACTCTACTTGGTAGCTCTTCAACTTATTACTTCGCTAGAAACTCTGTATAAAAATACAAACTCATCAATATATAGGCCTTTTTTTTCCTCTTAATCCATTTGATTAGGTTTTCCCTCAATTGTGCTTAGTCATTTGATCTTCTCAAATGAACTGATTCAATGTATCTACAATTTAGTTAAGCAGTTAACCATTCCTCGTGACTTGCACTTTTTCTTGGAACTCACAACTTTCTTTTGTCACTTGATCTACATCACTGATTTTGAACTTGACTTTTGAAGACTGTATATCTTGCAACAGGCTTCATCTTTGTTCTTAGAAACTTCTTTGTTTTCATTCCTTTGCATTAAATTCATTATGCCCCTTGTATTCAATCTTTATTCATGCTTTATTCCATGCTCGGTGACTTAGGTGAGTATCTTCACTCGGTATCTGACTTTGCTCAATTACCAGCCTTGCATAGTCAACTTCGGTTAGTGACAATCTTTGCTTTTCTTGACTGACAAACACTTCACTACTCAATTACTAGGTTGTTCCCTTTACCGACTTGACCTTTCTACTTTACCGACTTAACAACATCAAATGTCAAGTAAGAAAATATTATATAAACAGTACACTATCATTGTCTTATATTTATTAACTACCCAATTAAGTTCCTCTTTGATCAATATGGCATTTTAATATAAACTAGAAATCAATTGCTTGACATCAATGACAAACTAACAAATGATCTAACCATTCTACTTTCTTGTATTCTTCAGAAACTCAATTTTCATCACCATTACCATTAATTGGTTAAAAATCTCCCTCTTTGGAATTGATGGTAACACTATTAATTTATGATGGTATACTATGATCTCTTTGTACTATCTCTGCTCCCTCTTAGCTTGGTCTTCCTCTTTTCCTTATGTTACATTCTCCCTCTTTCATGTAGTCTCCTTTACTTGTATTCATCACTTTCTTCTTATTTGTACTTACTTATCCCTATTTCTCCCTTGTGGAGTCATCAATTACATAGTTCTCCCTCTTTGACAACAATTCCAAAGATCCATACTCCCAAAATATTGTTTACATAGTGAACCATACCTTACATGTACCAGTTTCTCTTTTCATACATAATTCCTTTCATAGCTTCAGGAATCACCTAAAGTGTAATCACTCAACATAAACTCAAAATTTAGATATTCTTATGTGTTATAGAATTGATGCAACATGCCTCTTGAATTTAATGAATGTTGGATACCAGATCTCATAATGTGTTTTCTTTGTTCCCTTCTCCAGTTGGACTCGATTAAGTGTATAAGTAGCAGTGTTGACTGCTTCTATCCAAAAGGTTTGAGAAATCTCATTCTCAATCATTAGTGTTCTTTCACAATCTATAATGGATCTATTTATCCTCTGAACTATAAATTGCATTTGTGGTGTTCTTAGTGCATACATCTTCCTCTTTATACCATGTCCATTGTAGAAGAGTGTGAAATCATCAGATGTAAACTCTCTTCTTCTATAAGATCTCTAAAATTTCATCTATCTCCCTATTTCTTGTTCAAATCTAGCCTTGTGTTAGAATGAATTCAGAATCACTGAGAGGTGGGGTGAATCAGTTATCCTTAGGTCTAGATGTACCAAATTAAACTTTATACCACTTTGAACAACTTAGATTTGCTTGGCAACAATAGCATAAATCAACAACATACATATGTAGTTTTACTGTTCAAATGTAATCAGCTTGTAGAAAATTAATAGTAAAACACAACATAAAAATTCACACAAGTTGACATTAGTATTTAATGTGGAAACCCAATTTGGGAAAAAACACCAATAACATGCTATCAAGTTTTCACTCTTCTAAAGTGAGCTCTGTTAGAAGCTAGCCCTGTTAAAGGTTACAAAACACATTGCTAAATGTGACCTGGTTAAAGGATTTAATCACCCGGTCAGGAGTGGCCTTGATAGAGGACTTAGAACATTCCACCTAAATGTCACCTTGCTCAAAGGATTTATACAATGAATGTTAGGTCAACCTGGTTAAAGGATTTTGACTCATACAATGGTTAGCAAGTAATCAAAAGGTGTGATATGATACATACAACTTACCTTTCAAATATAGATCCAATTCAGCTCTAATGATGATTCATTGAGTGGCCTCCATTCTCTTTTCAATCTTTAGATCTGCTTGGAAATCCGTCAAGCAATCACTCTCGTAGCTATCTGCTTCTCTACTCAGTCTTCTCTGCTAGATCATGCCAATTAGTCAATTAACTATGCAATCCTCTTGCATACACTTCATAAACCTACTTCCACACACATCTAAATAACCCCTTGCAGTTATCTTATACCTCTTCATCTAGGTTAGATAAATCTTTTTCTTCTTAATCAAGATCATAGATCTTAGGTTAGGTTAGATCCAATTGATCTTTCCATCTTTACATTTAATTTACTTCTCCAAAGCAATCACCAATTAAATCTTTGATCCATGCATTAATTACAGTTACCCATGCATTTAAATAGTGTGGACCAATCAAACTTATCCTTAATTAACTTTACATATCCCAATAAAATCAACTATGTCGGCCAGAGATCTCAAATCTCAACAATTACCAAAATACTACTACTTGGCCAACACTGTGTTCTTCCACTCAGTCATCACTTGTTTTCTCGGCAATTTACTAGCGCTCGGTCATCACAAAATTTTCTTGCCATAAATGTTTCTTAGTAAATTGTCATCAAAATATAAACAACACATTACTTTGCCAATGTTCCAACTAATAAAGTACCCATGTGATTTCCCATAACTCAACCAATTTACTTGGTCTTCTTGTTATCCTTGCCTTCCAATCTTCTTCATCAATCAATAGATATGGTACTCAAATAGATAGCAATAGTCTCACTAGTTAAGGTTTGACATCAATGACAAAAAAACAATTGTTTCCATTGTATCTTTCCAACAATCTCCCTCTTTGGCATTGATGGCAACACTAAACTTTAAAACAATAATTTTCCAACCATAGTTACCATACTATCCAAAAAAGTCTACCTGTGTTCCTTGATATGAACAAATATTCATTAATGTCTTTATCTTCATTCTGATTCTCATCTTGTAAAACATTTCTCCCTCAGTGTCTGTAATCACACTGAATCTTTCTATTTCCATTCATCTGTAGACTCGTTCTTTCGGTAAACTCTGCCTTTATCTCTAAGTATAGTAAACATCTCCCTCTTTCAGTAAACTTCTCCCTCTTTGACAATAATGCCAAAGACGTTGACATCTTCATCATGCAGATTCTTCTATTTTAAAATCTATATCATGATATTCCTATCATCTTTCTTATGACTGATCCTCTTTTCTATGCTTGTCTATTTTTCATAGCTTTAGGCAGCATCCTAAAGTGTGACTTCCTGTGCATCGATGTGTCAAATATTCTAAATATAACATTTGATGCAACAATACCATTCTAAAATAATTAGCCTCGGTTAGGGGAATCACCCCTAATTTACCTCGCAGATACTCATGAGCATCCTTGGGTAGTGCATTTGTAAATATGTTTTTCCTAACTATTCCTTAGTATTCACATATTCCAGTCTCACTTCCTTCTTCACAACATATTGCATCTTTCCAATCATTGACTTGTAAAGGGTTTGATTCACTTCTTTTGTATCATCATTTTTTGTTAACTTCTATCCAGTAGCCATGGGTGTACTCACTAGTTTTGAATCTTCCATTCCAAAAGGTTTTAGTATCTCCTTGACATATTTTGATTGAGTAATATAGATACCATTCTTCATCTGATATATTTGTAAGCCAAAAAAAAAATTATCTCACCAAACATAGACATCTCAAATTCAGTTTGCATCTCCTTTGCAAATGCTTGGCATAACACATCTTGTCCACTAAATATAATGTCATCAAAAATAATTTTAGGCAATAAAGTACCTTTACTTTTCTCTGTCTTCAAATACAGATTGATGTTGTCATTGGTTCTTGCAAATCCAATCTTTATCAAATAATTGTGCAATCTCTCATACCATGCTCTTGGTGCTTGATTCAGTCCATATAGTTCCTTGTGTAATCTACAAACCATGTTCCTCTTGCTTGGGTCAACAAATCCATCATCTTGTTCAATGTAAAATTATTCTTCTAATATTCCATTCATAAATGTTGACTTTACATCTATTTGATAAACTTTAAAACCTTTGTAGGCTGCATATGTAAGTAAGGTTCTTACTCCTTCCAATCTTGGAACTGGGGTGAATGTTTCTCCACAATCAATTCCTTCCTTTTGTGCATAACCCTTGCATACCAGTCTAGCTTTGTTTCTTGTTACCTCTCCATGTTCATTCTGTTTATTTCTAAATACCCACATAGTACCAATTACATTTTTGTCATTCAACCTAGGTACAAGTGTCCAAGTCTTATTCTTGTTAATCTATTCAATTTCTTCATTCATGGCTTGTATTTAATCTTCATTGCCTAAGACATCTTTTACTGTTTTAGGCTCAAAATCACATAATAAGCATGTATCCTCTCTCATCTTGCTTCTTTTCATAACTGCAAAATTCTTCGATCCTATGATTTTATCGGGTTTATTGTGCCTCCTTACATAATTTTCTAGAGTAGGTTCTTTTTATACTCCAGATTGATCATCCATGTTTAATTTAGGTTGATTCTGTGACTCAACATCTCTGTCAGATAGCTTAGCAATTACCTCCTATTTCTTGACAACTTCATTCTGTGACTCAGAAGGTGCTAGCTATTGCTCAAAAACCTCTTTCTTAGGTTTAGGTAATTCACTAGAATCTTCCTCATCCATATAAACAAATGATTTGTAACTTTCAGGTTCCCATGTGCATTAAGCTTCATTTCTTTCTGCATACTCATCAAATCTAACATTTGCACTTTCCAGAATTTTGTTAGTGTTAGAACTCAAACACTTGTATGCTTTTCTTTTTGTTGAATAACCAAGGAATATTCCTTCCTCAACTTTAGCTTCAATTTTTCCATTTCTGTTATCCTTTAGTATGAAACATTTTCTTCCAAAAACTTTGAAATATCTTACATTAGGTGCATACCCATACCATAGCTCATAAGGTGTAGCATTAGTACCTTTCTTGACTTGTACTATATTCAGGGTATAGACTATTGTACTTATAGCTTCTCTCCAATATTCTTGTGCAACATTTTTCTCCATTGTTAGTGTTCTGGCACAATCCATGATAGATTTGTTTCTTGTCTCATCAATATCATTCTATGGTGGTGTTCTAGGTGTAGAGATCTATCTTTTTATCCCTCGGTCATTGCAGAACCTATTAAAATCATTAGAAATAAACTCACCTCCCCTGTCAAATCTTAAACATTTTAGGCTTTTACCTGTCTCCTTTTAAACTTTTGCCAAGTGCCACTTAAATAATATGAATGCATCAGATTTTTCTTTAAGAAACAAAATAGTCATAATTCTTGAGTAATCATCATCAAATAGAATAAATTATCTATCTCCACAGTAAATTTTCTCACTAATAGGACCACAAAGGTCAGTATGAACCAATTCAAGAATTCCTTGAGAAGTATGAGTCTTTCTTTTGAAACTAGATTTAGTCATTTTTCATATTTGACATTGCTTGCACATTGAATTTTCAGGTTTCTTTAACTTAGGCAGCCCTCTAACCTTTTTCAATTTTCTTATGCTTACCAAGTTATCAAAGTTTACATGACACAACATTTTATGCCATAACCAAACATCATTATATTGTGCAAACAAGCATGTCTCATCAGCTAAGTCAAGATAGAACAAGTTACCTTTTGTTTGTTCTCCACTTCCAACTAATTCTATAGTGGCATCATAGATCTTTGCCTTCTTGTGATAGAATTCAACTCTGTAACCAGAAGCATTGAGTTGTGCAACACTCAATAAATTATAGTTAAGATCATAAACCCAATATACATTGTCACATATGATCTTGTCAGTCAAGTTAATTGATCCTTTGCCTTTAACAAGACATGGTGCATCATTTCCAAATTTAACATAACCACCTTTACACTGATCTAAAGTTTCAAAATTATCTTTATCACCAGTCATATGATGTGAACAACTACTATAAATAATCCAATGGTCACCTTTACTCATATAAGAAATTAGTGCAATTTTCTCATCATCATCAAAATCATCTTTCATAGTAACATATACAACTTCTATATCATTTTCATCAGAATTGTCAGTTTCACTGTTAGAAGCTTCTTCAGCTATATAAAAAGATTTCTTACCTTTGTCTTTGTAATCCTTATACTTTTTGAAGTCTCGGTCATCCTTTTTGTCTTTTTACTTTTTGTCTCTTCTTTCATCTTTATCATTCTTATCATGACATCTAGCAACAATATGACCAACTTTGTTACATAAAAAAAAAGTGATAGGAAGTTTACCTTTGAATTTTCCTTTTCCTCTAGATAGTCATTTTTCCATGAGTGCCTTAAGTTCTTCAAGATCGTCATTTGTAGTGTCATTATCACTGTTCACACATTTATTTCCTTTCTTTGATTTGTTAAGGACCAAATGGGATCTGAATGCAGATTCAATAGCTTGTGGAGTGTAGTTATCAAAATTTGACATCTCAAATGCACTAAGTCTGCCTACTAGACCTTCCAAAGTCAAATTATTATCAGGAGTACATCTTAACTCTTGAATTACAGAGACCCTAATAACACATACAAGAAGTGTTCTCAGTACCTTTCTCATATTGGTGTTATCATTAATGGTTCCCTTAGCTCCTCTAATAGAATTTACAACTTCCTTTATCCTACCATAACATTGAACTATATTTTCTCCTTCTTTCATTTTCATTTCATCAAAATTACCTCTTAAACTTTCAGATTTGGCTCTCAGTACATTTGTATCTCCTTCATAGATGGTTGCTAGAGTATCCCACATCTGCTTCACATTTGTATAGTTCTTTATGTCTTCAAACTCATGATAGTTCAGAGATGATGCAATCTCCAACATTGCTTGATTGTGTTCCTGCTTTTCTCTTAACTGTGCAGCTATGGAAGGTGTAGTGGGGGTTACATAATCATGTTCAACATAGTTCTTAGAAGAATCACCAATACCAGCCAGATGCAATTTCATCAAAATCTACCATGCAGGGAAATTATCTTTGTTTAACTTTGGTACCTCGTTTTTATACATCTTGATCTTTTGCTCCAAGTACCTTCAAACTATGTTAAGAAACCAATGGTCTGATATGAATTGTTAGAATGAATTTAGGTTAACTAAGAGGAGGGGTGAATCAGTTATCCTTGGGTCTAGATGTACCAAATTAAACTTTATACCACTTTGAACAACTCAGATCTTCTCGACAGCAATAGCATAAATCAACAACACACATATGCAATTTTACTGTTCAAATGTAATCAGCTTGTAGAAATATAATGGTAAAACACAACATAAACATTCACACAAGTTGACACCAATATTTAATGTGGAAACCCAATTTGATAAAAACCACCAATAACATTCTATCAAGTATTCACTCTTCTGAAGTGAGCTCTGTTATGAGCCAACCCTATTAAAGGTTACAAAACACATTGCCAAAAGAGACCTAGTTAAAGGATTTAATCACCCTGTCAGGAGTGGCCTTGTTAGAGGACTTAGAAAATTCCACCTGAATGTCACCTTTCTTAAAGGATTTATACAATGACTATTAGGTCAACCTGGTTAAAGAATTTTAATTGATACAATGGTTAGAAAGTAATCAGCACATGTGATCTAATAAATACAACTTACTTTGCCAATTCAAATCCAATTCATCTCTAATACTAATTTACTTAGTGGCCTCCATTCTCTTTTCTATCTTTAGATCTGCTTGGAAATCTGTCAAGCAATCACTCTCACAGCTCTCTATATCTCTGCTCAGTCTTCTCTGATAGATCATGCCAATCAGTCAATTAACTATGCAATCCTCTTGCATACACTTCATACACCTACTTCCACACACATCTAAATAACCCCTTGAGGTTATCTTATACCTCTTCCTCTAGGTTATATAAATCTTTTGCCGCTTAATCAAGATCGTAGATCTTAGGTTAGGTCAGATCCAATGGATCTTTCCATCTTTACATTTAATTTAATTATCCAAAGCAATCACTAATTAAATCTTTGATCCATGCATTAATTATGGTTACCCATGCATTTAAATAGTGTGGACCAATCAAGCTTATTCTTAATTAACTTTACATATACCAATAAAATCAACTATGTTGGCTAGAGATCTCAAATCTCAACAATTACCAAAATACTGCTACTCAACCGACACTATGTTCTTTCGCTCAGTCATCATTGGTTTCCTCATCAATTTACTGATGCTCAGTCATCACAAACTTTTCTCGGAATAAACTGTTCTCAGTAAACTTTCATCAAAAGATAAACAACACATTACTTTGCCAATGTGCCAACTGATCAAGTACCCTTTTGATTTCCTATAACTAAACCATTTCACTTGGTCTTCTTTTTATCCTTTTCTTCAAATCTTCTTCATCAATCAATAGATATGGTACTCAAATAGATAGCAGCAGTCTCACAAGTTTAGGTTTGACATCAATCACAAAACAACAATTTTTTCCATTGTAGCTTTCCAAGAATCTCCCTCTTTGGCATTGATGGAAACACTAAACTTTAAAACAATAATTTTCCAACCATAGTTACCATACAATCCAAAAAGTCTACCTATGTTCCTTGATATGAAAAAATCTTCATTAATCTCTTTAGCTTCATTCTGATTCTCATCTTGTAAAAAATTTCTCCCTCTGTGTCTGTAATCACACTGAAATCTTTCTATTTATGTTCATCTATAGACTCCCTCTTTCAATAACCTCTCCCTTTATCTCTTAGTATAGTAAAAATCTCCCTCTTTCTATAAACTTCTCCCTCTTTGACTACAATGCCAAAGATGTTGACATCTTCATCATGCAGATTCTTCTATTCTAAACTTTGTATCATGTTGTTCCTATCATCTTGCTTATGACTGATCCTCTTTTTTGTCCTTGTCTATTTTTCACAGCTTTAGGAAGCATCCTAAAGTGTGAATACATGTTAATCAATGTGTCAAATATTCTAAATATAACATTTGATGCAACAATACAATTCTAAACTAATTAGCTTCAGTCACGGTAATCAGCCCTAATTTACCTCATAGATACTCATGAGCATCCTTGGGTAGTGCCTTTGTAAATATGTCTTCTAACTGTTCCTTAGTATTCACATATTCCAGTCTCACTTCCTTCTTCTGAACTAGCTCCCTCAAGTAATGATACTTGATAGCTATTTTCTTTGTTTTAGAGTGCATTACAGGTTTCTTAGAAATATTAATGGCACTTGTGTTATCACAATATATAACAATTGGTTCTGTGATCTCTTCTTTCATACCTTTGAGTAGTATCTTCAACCACACAGTATTAGAATAATTAACTGCTACTGCCACATACTCAGCTTCAACTGTAGATTGTGAGGTACAATTTAGTTTCTTTCTTGTCCATGAAACTAATCTTTTTCCTAAAAGAAATGCGTCAGTTGTGGTTCTTTTTCTATCATCCAAATTTTCAGCCCAATCAGAATTAGTATATACCCTGAGCTCAAACTTATCATTATTTTTGTAATACTAACCATATTCATCTATTCCTTTCAAATATCTCAATATTCTTTTTACTGCCATCATATGAGTTTCAAATATCAGGTCTATTGTAGACAACATATTGCAGCTTTCCAATCATTGACCTATAAAGGGTTTGATTCACTTCTTTTGTATCATATTTTTTTGTTAACTTTTGTCTAGTAGCCATGGGTGTACTCACTGGTTTTGAATCTTCTATTCCAAAAGGTTTTAGTATCTCCTTGACATATTTTTATTGAGTAATATAGATACCATTCTTCATCTGCTATATTTGTAACCCAACAAATTTTTTTATCTCACCAAACATAGACATCTCAAATTTAGTCTGCATCTCCTTTGCAAATGCTTGGCATAACACATCTTGTCCACTAAATATAATGTCATAAAAAATAATTTCAGCCAATAAAGTACCTTTACTTTGCTTTGTCTTCAAATACAGATTGATGTTGTCATTGGTTCTTGCAAATCCAATCTTTATCAAATAATTGTGCAATCTCTCATACCATGCTCTTGGTGCTTTCTTCAGTCCATATAGTGCCTTGTGTAATTTGCAAACCATGTTCCTCATTCTTGGGTCAACAAATCCATCATCTTTGTCAATGAAAACTTCTTCTTATAATATTCCATTTATAAATGCTTACTTTACATCCATTTGATAAACTTTAAAACCTTTGTAGGTTGCATATGCAAGTAAGGTTCTTACTCCTTCCAATCTTGCAACTGGGGTGAATGTTTCTCCATAATCAATTCCTTCCTCTTGTGCATAACCCTTGCATACCAGTCTAGCTTTGTTTCTTGTTACCACTCCATGTTCATTCATCTTATTTCTGAATACCCACTTAGTACCAATTACATTTTTGTCATTCAGCCTAGGTACAAGTGTCCAATTCTTATTCTTCTCAATCTATTCAATTTCTTCATTCATGGCTTCTATCCAATCTTGATTGTCTAAGGCATATTTTACTGTTTTAGGCACAAAATCACATAATAAGCATCTATCCTCTATCATCTTGTTTCTTGTCACAAGTGCAAAATTCTTCGATCCTATAATTTTATCAGGTTTATGGCACCTCCTTACATACTTTTCTAGAGTAGGTTCTTTTTCTTCTCCAGATTGATCATTCATGTTCAACTTAGGTTTATTATGTGACTCGGCATCTCCATCAGATAGCTTGGAAATTACCTCCTATTGCCTCATAGCTTCATTTTGTGACTCAACAGGTGCTAGTTGTTGCTCAACAACCTCTTTGTCAAGTTCAGGTAATTCACTAGAATCTTACTCATCCATATAGACAAATGGCTTGTAACTTTCAGGTTCCTGTGTGCTTTCAACTTCATTTATTTCTACATACTCATCAATTCTAACATTTTCACTTTCCACAATTTTGTTAGTGTTAGAATTCAAACACTTGTATGCTTTGCTTTTAGTTGAATAACCAAGGAATATGCCTTCCTCACCTTTAGCATCAATTTTGCAATTTATGCTATCCTTTAGTATGAAATATTTGCTTCCAAAAACTTTGAAATATCTTACATTAGGTGCATACCCATACCATAGCTCATAAGGTGTAGCATTAGTACCTTTCTTGACTTGTACTCTATTTAGAGTATATACTTCTATACCGATAGCTTCTCTCCAATATTTATGTGCAAAATTTTTCTCCATCATTAGTGTTCTGGCACAATCCATGATAGATCTATTTCTTCTCTCAGAAATACCATTCTGTAGTGGTGTCCTAGGCGTGGACATCTATCTTTTTATCCCTTGGTCATTGCAAAACCTATTAAACTCATTAGAAATAAACTGACCTCCTTTGTTAGATCTTAAACATTTCAAGCTTTTACCTGTCTCCTTTTCAACTATTGCCAAGTACCACTTAAATAAATGCAATGCATCAAATTTTTCTTTAAAAAACATAACAGTCATCATTCTTGAGTAATCATCACCAAATAAAATAAAGTATCTATCTCCACAATAACTTTTCTCACCAATAGGACCATAAAGGTCACTATGAACCAATTCAATAATTCCCTCAAAAGTATGAGTCTTTCTTTTGAAACTAGATTTAGTCATTTTTAATAATTGACATAGCTTAGACATTGTATTTCCAAGTTTCTTTAACTTAGGCATCCCTATAACCTTTTTCAATTTTCTTATGCTTACCAAGTTATCAAAGTTTGCATGACACAACCTTTTCTGCCATAACCAAACATCATTATATTGTTCAAACAAGCATGTCTCATTAGCTAAGTCCAAATAAAACAAGTTACCTTTTGTTTGTTCTCCACTTCCAACTAATTATGTAGTGGCAACATAGATCTTTTCCTTCTTGTGATGGAATTCAACTCTGTAACCAGAAGTATTCAGTTGTCCAACACTCAATAAATTATAGTTAAGATCATCAACCCAATATACATTGTCACATTTGATGTTGTCAGTCAAGTTAATTGATCCTTTTCCTTTAACAAGACATGGTGCATCATTTCAGAATTTAACATAACCACCTTTACACTGATATAAGGTTTCAAATTTATCTTTATCACCAGTCATGCGATGTGAACAACCACTGTCAATAATCCAACGATCATCGTTACTCATATAAGAAATTAGTGCAGTTTTCTCATCATCATCAGAATCATCTTTCATAGCAACATATAAAACTTCTATATCATTTTCATCATCATTGTCAGTTTTACTATCAGAAGCTTCTTCAGCTATATAACAAGATTTCTTACCTTTGTCTTTGCAATCATTATAGTTTTTGAAGTCTTGGTCATCCTTTCTGTCTTTGTAATTTTTGTCTCTTCTTTCATCTTTATCATTCTTATTAGGACATCTAGCAACAATATGACCAACTTTGTTACATGAAAAACAAATGATAGGAAGTTTACCTTTGAATTTTCCTTTTCCTCTAGACAATTTTTTTTCCATGAGTGCCTCAAGTTCTTACAAATCATCATCTGTAGTGTCTCTATCATTGTTCACACATTTCTTTCCTTTCTTTGATTTGTTAAGGACCAACTGGGATCTGAATACAGATTCAATAGGTTGTGGAGTGTAGTTATCAAAATTTGACATCTCAAATGCAATAAGTCTGCCTACCAGACCTTCCAAAGTCAAATTATTATTAGGAGTACATGTTAACTCTTGAATTGAAAAGAATCTAATAGCATATACATGAAGGAATTTTTTTCAGTACCTTTCTCATAATGGTGTTACCATTAATGGTTCCCTTAGCTCTTCTAATATAATTTACAACTTGGTTTAACCTAACATAATATTGAACTATATTTTCTCCTTCTTTCATTTTCATTTCATCAAACTTACCTCTTAAACTTTTAGATTTGGCTCTCAGTACAATTGTATCTCCTCCATAGATGGTTGGAAGAGTATCCCACATCTAATTTTCATTTGTATAGTTCTTTATGTCTTCAAACTCATGATAGTTCAGCGATGACGCAATCTCCAACATTGCTTGATTGTGTTCATGCTTTTCTCGTAACTGTGTAGCTATGACAGGTGTAGTGGGGGCTACATAATCATGTTAAACATAGTGCTCAACAAAATCACCAATACAAGCTAGATGCAACTTCATCAAACTCTACCATGTAGGAAAATTATCTTTGTTCAACTTTGGTACCTCATTTTTATACATCTTGATCTTTTTCTCCATGTACCTTCAAACTGTTTTAAGAAACGAGTGCTCTGATACCAATTGTTAAAAAAAATTCAAAATAACTGACGGGGGGGGGGGATGAATAATTTATCCTCAGGTCTAGATGTACCAAATTAAAATTTATACCACTTTGAACAACTCGGATCTATTTGGTAGCAATAGCATAAATCAACAACATACATATGCAGTTTTACTATTCAAATGTAATCAGCTTGTAGAAACTTAATAGTAAAATACAACATAAACATTCACACAAGTTGACACCAATATTTAATGTGGAAACCCAATTTGGGAAAAACCACTACTAACATGCTATCAAGTTTTCACTCTTTTGAAGTGAGCTCTGTTAGGAGCCAACCATGTTAAAGGTTACAAAACACATTGCTAAATGTGACCTAGTTAAAGGATTTAATCAACCTATCAGGAGTGGCCTTGTTAAAGGACTTAGAACATTCGACCTGAATTTCACCTTACTCAAAGGATTTATACAATGACTATTAGGTCAACCTGGTTAAAGGATATTTAGTAATACAACTAGAAAGTAATCAGCAGTTGTGATCTGATACATACAACTTACTTTGCAAATCCATATCCAATTCAGCTCTAATGCTAATTCACTGAGTGGCCTCCATTCTCTTTCCAATCTTCAGATCTTCTTGGAAATCTATCAAGCAATCACTCTTGCAGCTATTTGCTTCTCTTCTCAGCCTTCTCTGCTAGATCATGTCAATCAGTCAATTAACTATGCAATCGTCTTGCATACAATTCATACTCCTACTTCCACACACATCTGAATAACCCCTTGAGGTTATCATATACCTCTTCATCTATGTCAGATAAATATTTTTCTTCTTAATCAAGATCGTAGATCTTAGGTTAGGTTAGATCTAATAGATCTTTCCATCTTTACATTTAATTTTCTTCTTCAAAGCAATCACTAATTAAATATTTGATCCATGCATTAATTACGGTTACCCATGCATTTAAATAGTTTGGACTAATCGAGCTTATCCTTCATTAACTTTACATATCCCAATAAATTCAACTATGTCGGCCAAAGATATCAAATCTCAACAATTACCAAAATACAGCTACTTGGCCAATACTGTGTTCTTTCACTCAGTTATCACTGGTTTCCTCGGCAATTTACTGGTGCTCGGTCATCACAAACTTTGTTTGGCATAAACTATTCTCAGTAAATTGCCATCAAAATATAAACAACACATTACTTTCCCAATGTGCCAATTGATCAAGTACCCTTGTGATTTCCCATAACTCAACAATTTCACTTGGTCTTCTTATTATCCTTGCCTTCAAATTTTCTTCATCAATCAATAGATATGGTTCTCAAATAGATAGCAATAGTCTCACTAGTTAAGGTTTGACATCAATGAAAAAACAATAGTTATTTCCATTATAGCTTTCCAACACCTTGTACCACTTAAACATTTGAAATGCATCATATTTTTCTTTTAAAAATATAACTAACATAATTCTAGAATAATTATCAACAAAATATATGAAGTATCTCTCTCCATGGTATCTTTTTCTTCTCCTAGAACCACATAGGTTGGTGTGTACCAATTTCAATATACCTTGAGTAGTATATATTTTCATTGTAAATCTTGATTTAGTCATCTTACCTACTTGAAATCTTTAACACATTACATTCTTAGGTTTGTCTAGACTCGGTAGAGTTCTTACTCTATTCTTCTTACTCGCTTTGATTAAGTTGTCAAAATTAAAATGACATAGTCTTTTGTGCCATAGCCATACAATTTAAGTCTTAGAAAATAGACAATTCTTTATGGATGTATCTAGGTAGAATTATTTTCATTTAGATTGACCTCCAATAGAAATCAGAATTCCCTTCTAATAAACTAATTTAACCTTCTTGTTTTGAAATTCCAATTGGTGCCATGTATTGTTTAACTGTGCCACTCTCAACAAATTGTATTTCAGGCCTTCAACCGAATAGATATCATCACACTTAGTATTGTTTAGAATAATTATAGAGCCTTTCCCTTTACATGATATGGGGCATCATTTCCAAATCTAACATTACCACCATTATTCTCTTTCAAAGTAATAAACTTGTCAATATCACCAGTCATGTGGTGTGAGAAACCATTGTCTATAATCCATGTATCATTTTACTTACTTATGATATTAGGGCCTTTTCTTCAATGTACTTCTCTTCATCATATTCATCTTTAACAACAACTTAAACAACTTCTTCTTCAGCATCATCATGTTGGAAATATATTAAGGCTAGGTGACTGAGAGGGGGGGTGAATTAGGAACCAAAAAGAATTAGTCTCTTTAATCTTTTATTATATTATCTAATTTTATTACATGCATGAAATAGAAAAGTAATAAAAAATCCACAATTCTTGACACAATATTTGGTTACCCAGAAATCTTCCAAATAAAAAGTAAAACTCCAGGGTGGGGATGGTACCCACAAGATTTATTACTGTAGTATAAATTAAGCCTGATAAAGCTTACAATTGACCACTTCTGGTGGCCTTCCCTATTAGGAGAAATAGGGACTGTTAGGTCCACCTTGTGAAAGGATTTTGTACAATACAATTAAGTATACAACTCTGTTAGGATATTTGTAAAGGACTAGTAAGTCCACCTTGTTAATGGATTTTGTTGATGCACCTATTAGGATGAATCAGTAGATTATCTACCATGCAACTCAGATTTGTTGAATAAGATCCAATGATGTAATACTAATCGCCTGAATGTGATAGATGAGTCTTTGTTGTTCTTTATACTGGTGTAGCCTCTTTAATCAGTCTACCACTTCATACTCACACATACACTTATCTCACACACACATTTGGATAAACAAAATACCTTATATTTATACCTTATCCAAATCAAATACTTCTGTAAGTTAGCTTCGATAAGATAAATTAATAACAAACAATATAAGCTAAGTTGGCTCAAAACTGTTACTTGGGTCCAATAATCCACTTGGGCAATATACTGGCACTTAGGAAACATATTAAACTCTGGCACTCAGGAAACACTTTGTACTTAGGTAGTACTCATTTCCACTATCTCCTTGATCAACACTGCCATTGCTTAGGTTGCACTTTAACTGCTCGAGTTGCACTACTCGCTCGGTCACCTCTGTGATGACTAAGTGTTTTAGAAATAATTGAAAACATGTCTTGCCATAATGTCTACAATCTCCCCCTTTGGCATTAGTGACCAAAAACACTTATCATGTTCAAAAACTACTCAAACTT
>MU224434.1:1891845-1921674 GCA_018584345.1 Thuja plicata
AGGAAATCACTATGTACCTTCAAAATTTGAGACAAGGTTTTGTCCCAGTTATGTTGCAACACCTTTAGAATGTGCAATTCAATCTGTATCTCTACTGACAACTCCATCATAAGCTCTACAACTAAATTTTTTTTGTCATGTATGAGTGTCCTTGCATGAGCTATATACTTCTACATTACATCCATGTGTGGAAGGAGTTGGCTCTGCATTGTTGTAAGGGATTCCCTTTTTCTTTCTTCTTCCCTTAGTAATTATGCTTGCATATCAGTTATATACTTGATCTTCACAAAGTTTGCTGAACTTGAACTTGGGTTAAGTGACAACTGATTTGCACTTTCCTTAAAATCTGTATCTATCTTTTTCATCTTTGTCTTCATTTCCATTGTAAATTTGGAAGTATCAATCAAATTTAAAAATAATGAAACAACATTATTAATTGTAGTTTCTAGAGAACTAATGAGAGTGTTTAGCTTTACTTGGTCAATTGCAATTTTACCTTCAACATTCTCTAGAACCTTTTTTTCAAAATTTATTTCTGCCTTCTGCAGTAGTTTCTCTTGACAACGTAAGTTTTTATTGAGCTTGTGATCTATATCAATGAGTTTGTCCATAATATAATTATTCTCATTTACTTCTATTTCTAGTGCATCTAGGAATATACCTTTTATGTCCTCTAGCACTATGTTTCTCTTCTTTTCTTCTCAGAGCTTTTTCATAGGTACCAAAGTATACTTCTTTAGGATCAATAGGCTCATTCACAAGAGCCTCAATGATATATTTTCTCTTATCAATGTTAACCTCATATGCAAGAGGTTTCACCCATGCAACCCCAAGTTTGACTGCACGAATGTATACTTTATCACAGTCAACTAGGAACAAAACATCATCTTTGTATTCTTCGACCAATTGTTTAGTGATTCTATATCTATTATGCATCTTTTGTCTGAAATCCTAAAAGTATGCATCCATGATGCTCTCAAAATTATCTCCTAATTCTGCTATGAAATCATTTATCTAATAAAATATGGGTCTATCCTTCTTCCAAACAACTGTTCCTTTGGAAGGAAAAAACTTTTGAATATAAAAGAATATGTAGACTAGAAGTGAACCAAACTTACATGGATTTGTCTTTGATGCCCGGATGCTTTCCATGTTCTTTCTCAATTGGATGAGCTGCAACTCAGAAAGGTCAAATGACAGTTTGTTCTTGACCACTTTGTATGCCAAGTCCACAGCCTCAAATGGTGCGTTGTTTGGTCAGCTAGAACTATAGATTTTGTGCACAATTACATGAATCCCAAACTTCAATTCCATGTTTGTAACTCCATTTAATCTCATGCCTCTACCATCCTTCTTGGCAAGATTCTTCTTAGCTAGGTCATCCCAAGGTAGGTTTTTGGTAGCTTCTTTCTTGTCAAGCATATTATATCCTCTAACATGGTGTACCATTGTCTTGGTGATCTTCATTGGTTTCTCCAACCATAGATGCATGTCATGAATAGTGCTCAGAATGAGCCTAATCCACTTAATCTAAATTTTTTTTGGCATATGCATGATATGCGTCAAATCCTTAACTTCAAGGTGTTTATGTTCCAGATTTAGATTCCTGGCTTCACATAGTTTCTCATATACTTTGTTCATTTCCAATGTACCCACCTATTGAATGGTGCAATTATACAAGGCTCAGATATTGTTGATCAACAGTACCTTCAAAGGAATTAGGGAATGAGCTCCCATCAGATCTATTTCCTCTATAATTGCTAAATGAAGCTTAAACTTTGGAGGTTCATAGATAGCATTCCTCACCAACATCTCAAATCATTTCTTAACCTTGTTGTTGGATTTAGATGCCATAATTCTCAAAGGTTTGATAAAACTTCACAAATTAAAGATTTCAAACACAAATTCACTCTGAATCACTCTGCAGACTGAAAATTTTGTAAACAATAACTCTTCCAATTCATCTTTTATAAGAGATTTTACCATTGAGTTTTCATTAAATGCTCCATACATGGTATTTGGCATAGCTCGAAATGAAGCTCAGAAAAAACTAACTTCTGCATCCTAAAAACCATACAACCGGAGTTAACTCGATTAATCCTATGTAACTCAGATGTAACTGATATCCTGACTTAGTTAAAACTATAATGTGTCCTAGTGCATCAATATGCTAATTTGGACTTGCTAGCATGTTTGGAACTGATGTATGATGGCTTGTATGCATAGTTCTAGTTGTCTCCTTGCATATTTATTCAGAGATGGTAGATCCACCCAACTCACTACTTTGGGTGCCATGAGATCCTTCAATGTTTTCATCTAAATTCTTAGGAGATTTCCTTACACACTACTGACACATCTGAGTTCTGATTTCAAAAAAAATTTCTTTGCCTTTCTCAAAACCAGTATCCTCTTTTTCTCTGTTCATGCAATTCTTGCTTAGATGACCAAGTTGTTTAAACACATAGCATCTCGTAGTAGGATTTCTCTTTATGAGGTGAGTCTTTGCACAATTTGCACCAATATGCCCATATTCACCACAATGACAACATCTGCTCCATGTGTTGTAATGAAAACCAAAAATTTCTTTGGCTAGTTGTTCAGTAGGGTTCCATTTCTTAGTTCTGCACTTGGAAGATTCATGACCTTGCTTGTTACAACTGAAACATTTTCCTTCAAACTTAGGTTTCTCAGTGCATTCACTTTCCCTATGTCCATGTTTTTTGCATCTATAGCATTTACCATTAAAATTTGACTTTCCATTTCTCCAACACTTATTTGTTGAGTTCCCTAACTTACCACAATAATTACAAGTAGGTTTGTTATTCTTTTGAGTTCCTTGTTGTGAGGATTCACTTTGTTTAGTATAACCTAATCCAGTCTTTCCATGATGTTTGAGTTGATTCTCTTCTATCAACTGATCCATGCTTTCCTATGAATTCATCATACTCTCATTTTTTTGCCTTTTAGTATTGAGATCATTCTGCAGTCTTTCATTTTATGTCCTTAAATTGATAACATCTTGATTTTCATTGTTGAGTTGATTTATCATATCTACTTGTTGAAGTGGAAAATGACGGATTTCATTTTCTTTTTCCTCTAATCTTGCACTTAGCAATATTTTTTCTTCTTGTGTCATTTCTCTGTCATTTTCTTCTTGATTATTTTGTTCCATGAATTCACATATTATGACTGAATGAATTTATTGTTCTCTCTTCAAATTTCTGACTTCTTCATGTAGATTGAGATTATTTGCAAGTACATCTTCAATGGTTGCATCTTCTTCTTTAGAACTTATTTCTTTGCATAAGTCTTCAATTATTTCTTCTATGTAACTTTTATCATTCATCTACATTGCTAAATATTTCTTCATTTCAGGGAAAGAGAGAGCTTCTCCTTGAGTTTTCTAATCTGATCCATGGCCACTTTTAGATCTATCTTTTCATTTTCAATGGCTTTCTCCTATAGACCTTATGGAAATACATGTTGTCAATTAGTGTTAAAACACTTAGTCAATCAGTATTGCCTGAGTGATCAATGTGACCCAAGTGATCAGTATTGCTTGAGTCATCCAGCATCGCCCGAGTGATGAGTATGACCCGAGTGATCAGTTATATTTAGAGGGATCTCATTTTGAAAATTAGAGTTTCATAAGCAGATCATCTATTGGTTCATTATAATAGGTGTATCAACAAAATCCTCTAACCAGGTCGACCTAACATTCTTTTATAAATCTCTTAACAAATTTGCATACTTATTTTATTGTATCAAATCCTTTAACAAGGTGAAATTAATAGTCCTTATTGCTCTTAACGACGCATGCCATCAGGAGTGGTCAATGTAAGCTCTAACAGTATAAATTTATAATTTAGTACTAAATCTTGTGGGTATCATCCACACCCCAGTTTTACTTTCTATTTGGAAGGTTTCTAGTTAACCAAATACTATGTTATGTGTTATGTATGATTCTTTCCTTTCAGTTCTATGCATGCAAATAAAATTAGATAATCTAATTGTGAATAAAGAAGATTAAGTTTTATTGGTTCCTGATTCACNCCCCCCCCCCCCCCCCCCCCTCTCAATCACCTTGCATGTAATATATTTCCAACATTTGATATTAGAGTTGAAGGCTCTTTTAACTGAAGTTTAATAGCTTGAGCAAAGATTAGAAGAAATGGAAGAATATAGACTGGAGTAAGCCATTGAAAATGAAAAGATAGAGCTACAAATGGCCATGGATTAGATCAAGAAAATCAAAGAGAAACTTTATCTTTCCCTGAAAAGAAGAAAATATTTAGCAATAAAAATGAAAGATAGGAATTACATAGAAGAAAGAATTGAAGATTTTTGCAAAGACAAAATTTATGAAGAAGTTGATGCAGCCATTGAAGACTTACTTGCAAAGAATCTCAATTTACATGAAGAAGTCAAAATTTTTGAAAGAGAACAAGAAGTCCATTCAGTCAGATTATGTGAAGGCATAGAGAAAAAGAATGAAGCGGAAGATGACAAAAATTTTACACAAGAAGATAAGAGATTGTTGAGTTCAAGGTTAGAAGAAAAATAAAATGAAATACATCACTTTCCACTACAGCAAGCAGATTTGGAAAATCAACTCAATAATACAAATGAAGAAGTGATCAACCTAAGGAAAAAAAATGAAAGGCTACAGAATGATCTCAACACTCAAAGGAAAAACAATGAAAGTATGATGAATTCACAAGGTAGTATAGATCAGTTAATAGAAATCATACATCATGGACAGACTAGACTAGGTTATACTGAAAAAGGTAAATCCTCAAAGCAAGGAGCCCAAAAGAACATGAAACCTACTTGTAACCACTGTGGTAAGTTAGTTTATACATCAAATAAATTTTGAAGAAATGGAAAATAAAATTTTAATGGTAAATTCTATAGTTGCAACATATATGGACATAGAGAAAGTGAATGCACTGAGAAACCTAAGTTTGAAGGAAAATGTTTCAAGTGTAACAAACAAGGTCATAGATCTTCCAAGTGCAGAACTAAGAAATGGAACCCTGCTGAACAATTGGCCAAAGAAATTTTTGGTTGGGATTACAACACATGGTACAAATGTTGTCATTGTAGAGAATATGGACACATTGGTGTAAATTGTATAAAGACTCACCTCCAAAAAGGAAATCCCACCAAGAGATTTTATGTGTGTAAACAACTCAGTCATCTAAGAAAAAATTGTATGAACAAAGAAAAATTAGATACTTGTTTTGAGAAAGGAAAATCAAAGGTCTCATAAATTAGAACTTAGATGACTCAACATTGGGTAAGGAAATCCTCTGAAAGTTTAGACCAAAACAATGAAGGATCAAATGGCACCAAAGATAGTGAGTTCGATGTATCTACCATCATAGAATAGAGATGCAAGGAAACAACTAGAACTATGCATTCAAGCCATCATACATTAGTTGTAGATATGCTAGCAAGTCCAAATTTGCATATTGATTCATTAGGACATATTATGGTGCTAACTAGGTCAGGATATCAGTTTCACCTGATCTACTCTAGGTTAACCGAGCTGAGTTGGGTTGTATAAGAATTGGGAAGTTAGTTTTCACTGAGCTTACGAGTAAGCCTAGGAGAACTACCCAAGCTATGCCAACTACTAAGGAAGAAGCATTTAATGAAATACTTAAATGGTAAAAACTCCTATAAATGATGAATAGGAAAGGTTATTATTTACAAAGATTTTAGTTTGTAGAGCAATTCAGATCCCTTAGCGATTCAGGGTGAACTTGTGTTTGAAAGTGAAGTTTGATCAAACTTTCTAAATGATATGGCCTCCACATCCAGAAAAAAAGTTAAGAAAGGATTAGAAATATTAGTAAGAAATGCTATCTGTAACCCTCCATAGTTTAAGCTTCATCCAACATTTTCAGAAGAAATAGATCCATTGGGAGCTCATTCACTAATTCCTCCAAGGGTATTACTGGTCAATGATATTCAAAGCTTCTATCATTGTAGCATCTACGAGCTTGGAACAATTGAGATGAATTCAGCATATGAGAAATTGTTCGTACACAAGATTCTAAAGCCTGAGCACAAAAATATTGAGGTGAAAGGTTTAACCCACATCTTGCACATGCCAAAGAATTTCCAAATTAAATGGATTAGATCCGTTCTTATCCGCATTCATGACATGCAGCTATGGTTGGAACAACCTATGAAGATCATGAAGACAATGATACATAGAGTAATAGGGTATCCTATTCTTGAAAAAGATAAAGATACAAAAACCCTAACCAAAGATAAGATAGCTAAGTTAACTCTTGCCGAGTGGGACGACAGAGGAATGAGACTAAATGGAGTTACTGAAATGCAATTAAAATTTGGGATTCATGTGATAGCTCACAATATATATAGTTCTAGCATACCTAATAGCATACCTTGTGAAGCCATGGACTTAGCATACAAGGTGGTGAAGAACAATCTATAATTTGACCTAGCCGAGTTACATCTCATTTAGCTAATAAAGAATATGGAAAGCATCCGGGAATCCAAAAAAAATCCATGTAAGTTTGGTTCTCTTCTGGTATGCATATTCTTTTATGTTCAAAAATTATTTCCTTCCAAGGGCACAGTAGTATGGAAGAAGGATAGACCCATAATTTATCAGATAAATGAATTCATAGCTGAGCTAGGAGATAATTTTGAGAATATCATGAATGGATATTTTGAGAACTTCAAACATAAAATGTAGAGTAGATACAGGTTTCCTAAACAACTAGTTGAAGATTATAAGGATGATATTTGTTTCCTAGTTGATTGTGATAAGGTTTACATACAAGTTGTAAAGCCTAGGGTTGTATGGGTAAAACCTCTTGCATATGAGGATAACATCTAGATGAAACCAAGAACATCATTAAGGCTCTTTTGAATTAATGTACTAATCCTAAGGCACCATACTTTGGTACCTATGAAGATGCAAAAAGTAGGATATCCATAGAGATAGAGATTCCCAAGATTCTGAAGAGAGGAAAGAAGAGGTTAGACAAGTTTGAAAAGAAATATGGAAAGGCCTCTGACTCTCCTTCTATCACTGTAAGTAAAGAGGATATAGTCAAGATAGAGGATGACGAACCTAAGAAAGAACATGAAGAGATAGATGTAGAACCTCCTTAGGAAGAAAAGGAAAGAAGGATCTAAGAAAAAGGAAAATACTACTACACCTATTATCACCACAAAGAGATAAATAAGGAGACTTGTATTAAGTAAAGATGATGATGATGATGAAGAAGTTGATACGGTTATCTTCAAGAAACCACCACCTACACTTGAGCAAAAGATTGAAAATTTGAAAGGAGGCAGTGGTATGGGTTCTCTTAAGTCATGGAACTATGCTTCAAGGAATAAGGAAGAACATAAGAAGATAGAGGAAGCAATTGTGGAGAAAATGACTAAATGGAAGTATGACCCCTCTAAGTTAAAGAGTCATATGACAGAAGATTTGTTCAAGGCAGTATCTATTCCCTGGTATAATGCAGTTAGAATTGAAAAAGACATAAGGGAATAGACCTTGAGGGAAGTCATTCCTGCTATGAAGAACAAAGAGATAAAAGAGGCAATGAAAAAATATGAAAACAATCATTCTCCCAGATTCAGGACTTTCTAGATACTAAACAAAAATATAGATGTTGTGAAGTCTGCCACAACAATGTGGAAATCTATATTTTAAGTGAAAGGAGATGATAAGGTAGAACTACTAAGTTCAGACCCTCCTGAACAAACCAATGTTGATACATTACCCAAGGTATAGACAATTGAAGATTCTAATGTCGAGAATATTGCAGTAGAAGTAATGGCAACATTTTCCCAATCACCTATCCAAAACATATTGTCCCCAAGCAAGGACAAGGTTGCAAAATCAACATCTGAATGAATAAGAACCGAGAAAAAGTCTCTACCTATTACTGGGCCAAGAAAAATCAAGTCACATATGGAAAAGGTAAATGTTTCTTCAGCTAGTATTAATTCTTTAGTTAACCTTGATTCAACAATTGATATAGTAAAGGTCAATGACCTAGAATCCAATCGAATACTGAGGTACAAGATGAGGATGGAAAAGGTAAGAAAATTGTCCCTTCACCTAATCCCAAGATCAAAGGTAAGGAGAAGGAATTGAATACTGATGAGATTAATCTTGAAGAAGATATTGTGATTCCAAATTGGGATCTTTCCAACTTATCAGTAGAGAAAATGGATATACTTTGAGAACTATGGAAGAAAAGAGCAATCCAAAAGAAGGTCTAAGAAGAGAAAAAGAGGAAAAAATTACCTGAAGATGTAAAAGGAATATTCATAGATGCACTATAAATTAATTTCAATGAGAATGACTCCATTATGGATCAACCTGTTGACATAGTCCATAATTTTAATGAAGACATGAATGGTCAACAGAAACTACTTGAGAAAGTATAAAGAAAGTTTGAAAACAAGGTTCTAGCGAATGTTGCAAAGAAGATTGCAATTGACCAGGTGTAGCTAACCAATGTTATTATCACTCTAGAAACCACTATTACGAATGTAGTATAAGTATTTGTAAAGTTGAGTGATACCTCTAACTTTACTATGGAGATAAAGAATAAGTTAGTAAAGATTGATGCAGATCTAAAGGAAAGTGCAAAGCAGTTGGCACTTGATCCGAGCATAAGCTCTGCACACTTTTTGAAGATCAAATATCTGACCAATCTATGGGCTGAGTTACTAAGAGAAGAATCAAGGACTAGAGAGTCTCTTCCATCCATCCAGAGCCAACTCCTACCACACATGGATGCAATGCATAAATGCATCACACATGCCAAGACACTCATTCATGACAATAATTTATTAGTTGCATAAATTATGATAGAGTTGTAAGCCATGCTACAGATACAATTTCACATTATTAAGGTGCTATAGGAAAATTGGGACAGCACTCTCTCTCAAATTTTGAAGGTACATTGTGATTTCCTATCCTACTTTGGAATAACATTGTAGTTATATCTTTTGCCATTTTTTTGACAAAAACAAGGGGGAAAAGTCATTGTATATATACATTAAGGAAATAAATCTACAGTTGAGTTGAGAAGAAGATGTACAATACATAAACAATTTTGAAAAATAAAAAATCAGATTCAGTTGGACCTGAGCAGCAGAGCAAGTGTCAAAACCCGAGCAGATGGTAAGGGGGAGTTTTGACCTTTCAGATATAGAGTACAATGATAAGTCTTTTTGTCATTAATGCCAAAGGGGGAGATTGTAGAACTTATGGAAAGACATGTTGTCAATTAGTGTTAGAACACTTAGTCAATCAATATTTCCTGAGTGATCAGTGCTACTTGAGTGATCAGTATTACCCGAGTGATCAATGTGACCTGAGTGATCAGTATTGCTCGAGTCATCCAACATCACCTGAGTGATCAGTATGACCTGAGTGATAAGTTATGTTTAGATGGATCTGATTCAAAAAATCAAAGTTGCATAAGAAGATCATCTACTAGTTCATTCTAATAGGTGGATCAGCAAAATCCTCTAACCAGGTGAACCTAACAGTCTTTTATAAATCTCTTAACAGAGTTGCACACTTATTGTATTGTATCAAATTCTCTAACTAGGTGGACTTAACAGTCCTTATTGCTCTTAACAGGGCAAGCCATCAGAAGTGGTAAATGTAAGCTCTAATAGGCTAAATTTATACTTCAGTACTAAATCTTGTGGGTATCATCCCCACCCCAATTTTACTTTCTATTTGGAAGGTTTCTAGGAAACCAAATACTCTGTTATGTGTTATGTATGATTCTTTCCTTTTATTTCTATGCATGCAAATCCAATTAGATAATCTAATTGTGAATAAAAAAGATTAAGTTTTATTGGTCCCAGATTCACCCCCACCCCCCCTCTCAGTCACCTTGCATGTAATATATTTCCAACATCTCCAGTTCGTATATTTCCATTGCCTCTGATCTTTGCTCAAGCTGTTAAACTTTTGTAAAGAGAACCTTTAGCTTTGATATCAATTGTTGGAAATATATTAAGGGTAGGTGACTGAGATGGGGGGTGAATCATTAACCAATAAAATTAAATCTTTTTAATCCTTTATTATATTATCTAATCTGATTGCATTCATGTAATAGAAAAGAAATAAAACATCCACAACACTTGACACAATATTTGGTTACCAAGAAACCTTCCAAATATAAAGTAAAACTGGGGTACAAATGGTACCCACAAGATTTATTACTGCATTATAAATTTATCTTATTAAATCTTATAATTGACCACTTATGATGGCATTCCTTGTTAGGATTAATGGGGACTGTTAGGTCCACCTTGTTAAAGGATTTTGTACAATACAATTAAATATGCAACTCTGTTAGGAGATTTGTAAAGGACTAGAAAGTCAACCTTGTTAAAGGATTTTTCTGATGCCCCTGTCAAGATGAAGCAGTAGATGATCTGCTATGCAAATCTAGTTTTCTGAATAAGATCCAATGATATAATAATAATCAACTCAATGTGATAGATGAGTCTCTGTTGTTCTTTATATTTTTGTAGCCTCTTTAATCAATCTGCCACTTCATATTCACACATACACTTATCTCACACACACATTTGGATAAACAAAATACCTTATATTTATACCTTATCCAAATCAAATACTTCTATAAGTCGACTTCCATAGGATAAATTAATATCAAAAAATATTTAAGCTAAGTCATCTCAAAACTATTACTCGGGTCCAGTAATCCACTCGGGAAATATACTGGTGTATATGATATATATGGGCCTCTTTATCTAGAAATACATTTCAACATAGTCCTTACTCATCAGTCACACATAGGAATGAATGTGAATTTATTCATTCTACATGTTTGCACAAGCTGACCTCTTGCCTCCTATCTAGATGGGGTTTTGAGTAGATCTTAGAATTCAAGAGTCCAACAACCAAGACCAATCTAAGAATGTAGGATTTAATCTAGAATGGAAATGCAATATTTAATCTAGAAATGAGTTATGCAGTATTAATCTAGAAATGAAAGATGATATTAAGCTAAGAATACTTGAAAGAAACTAAGCTATGCATGATTAATCTATTGAATGATATTAAACTATTGCAATAATAATGAGAATAATGAGAGCTTGAATGCACACAAATTTGAGCTAACAATCCAGAAATGATTTGATACTCCAAAAATATGCATTCCTATCCTTGAATGAGAGACAAGAGGGTTCTTTTATAGAATCTTAGAATCAATTGACGGTCGAGATTGAATGGGATGAACGGTGGAGATTGAATGAGAGTCAAGTTTAGAATGGTAAGTGTCCTTGAGAGAGATAGTCAACTATTGGCTTTTGGAGTGAATGAAATAGTTAAGTGGTTTGTTGCACTTTCAAATTATAGTTAACTCAAAGTTTCCATTTTTGAACTGAAGTGAGGTTTTTGGAGGGATTATTTGATTAAATAAATGAAATATGACCTCATAAATGCACTTTCTTAATTATTTGAATAATTAAATTCAATTATTGAAATGAGGATATTTATTTAATAATCAAATTTTATTTAATTCCTTTTTATGTATTTTAGCTAAAAGGGTGAATTTAATTTAATTAAAGTGCTAGGACTTTGTAATTAAATTAACTAGATCATAGGGTTTATTATCCAATTGTAATTGATATTTAGAAATCAAATATAGTACATTTTTAATGAAGATTTAAGGTTTCTACATTTGATACTTAGGTCAAGTAGAGTGAGTCAAAAATTGGGATTGCCTAGTACCATAGGACTTTGATTACTCAGAAAGTTGATAAATACAACAAAATTGGTTAGAGTTGCAAGATGTCAATTTTGGGGTATTACATTTTTCCCCTCTTTGAATTGATGTGCGAGTAACACATTGATTCAAAGAATAGTCTGATGTTTGAAGCATAGAGGAATATTTGAAATTGATTACGAGAATTGATGTTGTAAAGAATGATTGATGAAGGTTTTAGAGTCATCTCCATAATAGAGTTTAATTCTCCAAAGTCTAGGTTAGATTGCCGAGACACCAGTTAAGTCAAGTTTTTGAGGGCCATCTTCAGAACCAAGCTTGACTCTCATGAATCTGGGTTAGATTGCCCTGATACCTAATAGATTATCACCTTCTAAAAGACTGTCTCCAAAATGAGGTTCAATCTTCAAGAGTCAAGGTTAGATTGCCCCAATACCTGTTCATTGAAAGATAGACAACAGATATTTTTAGGACTATCTCCAGAATGAAGCTTAGTCCCCTAGAATCTAGGTTAGATGCCCAGATACCAGTTAGATCAAGTTTTAGAATTATCTCTACAATGAAGCTTGATTCTCTAAAATCTAGGTTGGTCTCCCAGACACTGGTTAAAAGAGTTTCAGAATCATCTCCAGAATGAAGCTTGATTCTTTGAAATCTAGGTTGGTCGCCCAAAAAGAGATTTTGAGTGTCATCTCTGGAATGAAGCTTGAATCTCAAGAATCTGGGTTAGATTGCCCTGATACCTTGCAGTGAGATTTTAAGAACCATCTCTAGAATGAAGCTTGATCCTTAGGGATCTGGGTTAGATTGCCCCGATACCTAACAATGATATTTCGAGAACCATCTCTAGAATGAAGCTTGATCCTTAGGGATCCGGATTAGATTGCCCTGATACCTAATAATGAGATTTTGAGAACCATCTCAAGAACGAAGCTTGATCCTTGGGGATCCGGGTTAGATTTCCCTGATACTAACAATAAGATTTTGAGAACCATCTTTAGAATGAAGCTTGATCCTTAGGGATCCAGGTTAGATTGCCCCAATACTTGGCAATGAGATGACAAGATGTAAGGAACATAGATGCCCCTAGTGATTCAAAATTGTGGAATATCTAGTTTTGACTATGAAGTACAAAAAACTAAACATGCCCCAAGTGATGAGATACCTCTCGCACAAGGAATTTTCAAAATCAGATCAGATTGATTAAATTAGATTCAAAGTGATTCAATAATGTAATCATTGTGCCCCCTCGGGAGAGAAATGGAAAGATGACATGTCATAATGTTGATGGTAAGAAATAAATCGTAGATAGATATTGAATCAAAGGTTGAGGAGAAACTAGAACAGATAATGGAAGATTCCAGATGATTCAGAAGTAATTTTGAGCAATTTTCTAGGTCTGGTTGACTAAGTTTGACTAGGGTGGACCAGAGTTGACTTTTAATAAAATTTTGAAGATGTTGAGAAAATGTTGATTGGATATGATTATGAAAAGAAAGCGACATTAGAAATTTGACTGCACAAGCATTCAATTGCATCGGTCAAAAAAAATGTAAAATGCAATTTTGAGCTATATAGAAGTGTCAGATTTTTATTTTGATCCCAAAAATGGAGTTAGAGTGGTCGATTTAGCTAAGGGTGAAATTTTTACGTAAGATAGAGCATTTTTGAAAATTAGATCAAAAACCTGTATATAGGCCCAAAAGGGTCTTTGTCAAGTCATTTGCACCATTGACTTGTCGAAGAGGAGCTCTGACCAAAAATGGTGGTCCCCGTTAGTTCTCACCATTTCAAGCGATCTAGGCATCACAGTCGACCATCGACATATGGGGTATCGGTAAGTGATCCAGTGCCTCTTTAGTGATTTAATTTTTGTCATAATTCATTGAATTTTTCATCATTTTTAGATAATATTGTGGGTCTTCGCGCAAAAAACTACTTTCTCCACGCCTGACGATGCGAAAGGTCGCATGAGAAAATGTTGAAAAGCATTTCTTTGTGAGGGCCTTCCTCTAATGTCGCACGAGAGGTCAACCATGTGCGGTGCGAGAAACCCTCAAAAAGAGGGTTTTTTTGCACAAGCTTTTGCAAAACTTCATGTGGTAGTGAATCTTCGCGCCTAGTGGATCTTCGCGCCGAGTGGTGTACTTCTTCATGCAAATTTTTGCACAAATGTTGATTCTTTGTATAGGGAAAGAAGAGAAATGATGAGTTATAGTGAATAATCTTGTAGTCTATTAGCGTAATACTCAGCATTGTAGCCCTGTTGAGGATGTCTGTTTAGCTTCATTTCTGTGTTTTGCACTAATTGACATCATTAGCTGAGTACAGATCATGCATTGTTGTGCAATTGTTTTGTAGGTTGACTTTCCAGACATTGCCTTCAGATCACATCATCCTACCATTTGTGGGCTTGTTAGATAGTTAGATGATGTAGAGCTTTCCCACATTGATTCTCTAGGATTATCACACCTCTATGAGGTACCTGACATTTAGGTGAATCATGGGTTATTATGAGCCTTGGTGGAGCATTTCCATTCAGAGATGAACACCATCTACCTTCCATAGGGAAAGCTAATAGACACCCTAGAGGATATATATAGGATACTTAGGATCCCGTTCCATGGTCCACAGATTGAGTATGACGTACATCCACAGGTAGGGATAGTGACACTCGGGGATATATTACAGGATGATCTTGTCATGGGTAGAGATATCCCATGGGAGGGGCTCATCAGAGAGTACGGGCTGTGACACCAATTGGCTGTAGTATTAGTAGCATTCCTGGGATGTTACTTGATGTTGGACCATGGTCAACATAGTTTGGAGTGTGGGTGGGGTAGGATGTTGCAATGGATGCTGGGGGAGATAGTCTAGTATGGGTGGGGTTAGTGTATGTTGGCCCATATGTACCATAAGATGCACAAGATCATCTACAAAGAGGTAAAGAGAATGGTTGTGGGCATATTTGTACATCAGGTGTAGGAATGGGAGCACCTTCCTATCTTCATGCCAGTTTGTGTAGATATGAGGCAGCTTCATGAGCCTTACATTTGTAGATATAGAGGCCCAATGACTCATCCCATGCTAGATAAGATAGAGCAGTGGCAGTCACAGATAAATGAAATGGTAGCAGTAGTGTGGTGACCTTGGAGATAGACTGAGGTATGGGATGATGCTAGGGGCCAGCTCAGATACATGTTTTTATCATAGCCACTGCTCAGCCATTTGATTGTAGTTATCGAGAGATTTCCTTTGACATGGGTGTGGTGGTAGTTTTGCCGACCTTAGGACATAGCACAAGAGTACTGGTCATATGCATGCTTCACCAATGAGGTGAGGAAGGGGTGGTCAGCATGCCTAGATTTAGGCCATAACATGATAGATGCATAGGGATTAGCATTGACTCGCTAGGATTATAGGGCTGGGGTGGTGGATGGTGACATGACACTAGCATACAAAGAGTATTTTGCTAGCCATCTATTCCCCCAATTCACAGATCTAGTAGGTATGGGAGCTCCAGCCTAGATGGTGCATTAGCAGGTGCCACACCCACCACCACAGTAGGGACCACAGCCACCTCCACATGAGGGGCCTCATCCACATACTACATAGTTTTACATCCCTCTTCGGTAGATGAGGATCAATCCCAGGCTGGTGGTAATAGGGCATAGGAGAGGCACTCCTGATGGAGGATGGTGGAGCAAACAATCAAGCAGGCAGAGTAGGAGCACCAAGAGCAGCCTACACAAGATCTAGTGCTAGGGGATGTATTGGCATAGATTTAGGATTCTCTATGTAGATCTAGAGAGAGAGTCTGAGGCATGCAGTGATAGATGGGGTACCTATAGATACAACTAGCAGTTTGAGATGCATGGATCGCTAACAGAGATCAAGAGGTTCGAGAGCAGCCGGAGAGATATCAGGAGGAGACACGACATCAGTCCTCCCAAGAAACCTACTACTATGCAACGTATGCTAGTGTAGTTCCTGATGGAGCAGAGCAGTTGCCAAGATTCTCAGTGTATGCTAGAGTCTCAGAAGGAAAACATGAACCACTTCATCAAGATATGTCGCCTCATGTTCTGATTTTATGAATATGTATGAGAAGCACATGTTTTGATTTTATGAAATGGATATGTAGATGTATATGTATGCAGATGATTTATGCTAATGCATTTGTAAATGGAGATATGTAAATGCAATGTATATGGTACTAAAATCTCATGCAAGGTGTCATGTTGTATGAAAGATACTAACCAAAAGAACTTTTGAAGATCGAGAGTGAGGATCAGACACTTGGGCAGTCATGATGAAGCCAGAATGTTGAATAACAATCCCTCATCATACAAATCTAGGAGAACACAATGAAGTTACCATCAAAATGTTGTCTAGAATGAAAGTGCAATCATATGCTAGATGCAATCTGTAGGATGTGGTTGTTGGACCCATTAAATAGTTTTCATCACAGAGCATTTTTGGAACATCAGAGTCAATACAATCCTTATTGGTGCCACTTCAACTGTAATAATATGAATATGAATTTCATTAGAGAATATATGGGAAACCAATGTAAGAATCAAGGCACAAAAACCAAGATGACCTAAATATTGTTTCTTTCTTGATAGAACAAGAGTATCCTAGTATTAAGGCATTCAAAGCCAATATAACCATGAGTACAATCTTATGTAATCAAGTAGATGAATAACAATAAAGGAGATAGTACCGACCTCACCTTGGCATACAAATAAATAGGATTGAGGGATGTGAATCTTTTCCACCTTAATGAAGAAGCTCTTATCACATACACCCTAGTTATTTGGCATTGCCGGATCATCAAGACCACACCAAAAAGAAATAGACAAAGAAAAGATTAACAAAATCAATGAGAACATGCAACATACAAAGAGAAGTTCAGCATACTTCAGCCAGTTTCAAATTTTTCAGATGTGTACATGTATAGGGATTTTGAGAAACACCATTGTTCTTGTGAGTGCTTTGCTTTTTATTGCTGTCAATTTTTTGTTTATGTTTACGATATCCAATGTGTGTTAAGAAACACAAATGTGTCTAAAGATATTGTTAAGAAACATTCTTGATTGTGGTGTTGAGAAACACTTGTTTGTGTTAGTAGTGAGTTGTCCTACAGAAATGAGAAGATTAATAACTCTGGTGTAATCCAAAGATGTGATTAAATTTAGGGACCTATGCCCCTAGTAGAAAACATTGGTGATTGACTTGACTCATATTGTGAGGACAAAGTTGATTTGATTGCCCCCAAGTTATGATTCTAGATTGGTTTCAAGTTAGGAGGGTTCTCAGAAGAACCAAAGCATCATGAAAGTGACTAAAAGATATGTACAAACTAAGGAAAATGATTTCCAAGATGGAGTATTGATAGATGGAGCATTGATTAAAACTCCAACTTCAATGGATTGATGTTAAAAAGAAAATATACGTCGTTTGCGAGAAAATCTCATCAGTAGGGAAAAAGTAGATGGACACAGTGAGAACCACTAGTGACTGACATGAGAGAGATTCTCAAGTAGTAAGATCTCAATAATAGCTAGGCATCATAAGGTAGATACAGTGAAAACCACCGGTGACTGACACGAGAGAGATCCTGAAAAGTAATAGGATAGTGCCCCCCTAGACAAGGAAGGTTGTCCCTAGAGTATGAACAATTTTAATCCATGGAAGTTAGTGTCTCGAAGGTAACTGAGAGCATGTGCATGAGAAAATGAAAGCAAGAAAGAGGGAAGGAAACTGTTAAGAGCCAAGTGATGTTGCAATAGATATAGCATTGCGGAACAAGAGGTGCTTGTTTACCAGGTTTTCCCCTTGTTGACAGAAATTTTTTTTTCTACCATGATGCCTGTTTGCCAGTTTTTCATCAATGACACTTTTTTTTTTTTTTTTAATTTGAATTTGAAAATTTTGATTTTTTAGGTATTTTCTAATATAGAATGGATCTTTTGAATAGGTAGATGTAGTTTCAAAACTATGGGAAATCTCATCAAACCAAAGTCAACACAAGCCATGTGCCCTCATGACAAGGTATACAAAAACTTATACGGATGGATTTTGGGGGAAAAGAAGAAGACAACTATTCCCATGATTGTCCTTTCTCATAAGGCTAGAATAATTTGTGAATGAGAGACTTCATCCACTAGGTAGTACAATTCCATTTTGTTTTTTGGATTTTTGCAAGACTTATTGCAATTTTTAGGATTTTTTCAGGACTTTACTATGTACATGAGCATTCTAACGATGTCTCAGCTATAGAATAATTTCAAATGAAGAGCATTGATTGGATCCTTGAGTTTCTCTCCTTTAGTGGTGGAGAGTTGATCTGGCACTAAACCCAAATACTGCAGTGACAACATATAGACCAAGCCAACTCAGTTCAAATTTTCCATTTTAGATATGTTGCTGTTGATTCTTAGGGTTCTCTCTCAGAATGAGATCACCCACAAGGAAATCCCTTGGTCAAACCTTCTTGTTATATCTCTTAGACATCCATTTCTGATATGCTATAAGGTGATCAAATGCCACTTGATGATGTTCATCTAGTACTTCCAGCTCTTACAGCCAAGATATTTTGTTGTTATCATCAGTGATGAGGCCTTTTAGAGAGACTCACAGTGTAGGGATCTCAACCTCAATAGGTAGCATGACATCTGCTCCGTAAACCAAAGAAAAGGGCGTGGACCCTTTCGGTGTTCGTATACTTTTCCTATATGCCTAGAGAGTTATATTGATTTGGAGATGCCAACCTCATCCCAATTTGTGAACTAGGCGATGCAGGATTTTAAGGATCACTTTATTTGATGCTTCTACCTGTCCATTAGTCTAAGGATAATAGATGGAAGACCAGTGCTAAGTGATTTTGAACTTAGAACATAGCTAGTGATTATAGAAGATGGTACACCATACCTGCAGATGATATAATTGAGTATGAACATTGCCATAGATTTTTCATTTTCTACAGAGAGAGGGAGGTCCTCTACCAACTTGGTGAAATAATCTATAGCCGTTATGATTAACTTGTGTCTATTCAATGATGAAGAATGAATATGACCCACCAAATTAAAGGCCCATTGCTAGAATGACTAGAAAGTGATGAATGGAATGAGCTCCTTGGCTGGAGATTGAATCTGATTTCCATGTAATTGACACTATTTGCAAGACTTAGCATACTGCATAGCTTCCTTTTCCATGTCTGTCCAATACTAACCAGCTCTAATAATCTTACAGGCTAGTGTCAGGCCACTTGAGTGAGATCCAGAGATGCCTTCGTGCACCTGAACTAATGCATGCTTAGACTCATCAGGTTTTAAACACCTAAGAAGGGTACCATCTAGACCTCACCTTTATAAGTTGTTAGCTATGATAATGTACCATGATGCACTACGTATTAGGTGACATTTTTCATTCTGGGTGTAGGTATCCATAACAATCTAGTCATATAGGTAAGAGTATATGTGATGGTAGTAGGATGAATCGTGTCCAATGATAGAAAAAATCATTCAAGATTCAGGGGAGTCATAGGCTGGGTAGAGTAACATTTTTGCTAAGAAGTCATGTCAAAATTCATTCTTTGGCATCTATAGCACAGAAGTGAGAGTAGTCATTGCATCAACCACTTTGTTGTCTGCCCTTGGAATCTGTTGGAACATGATGTGTACACAGTACTTTTGGAGGTCATTGACCATCCATTTGTAGGGTACCAGTTTGTCATCCTTTGTTTGATAAGTGTAATTTACTTGATTGATGACCAGTTGTGAATCACCAAAGACTTTGAGTTCATCTAATCGCCACTCAATGAGGATCTTCATGCCATTGATCAGAGCTTTGTACTCAATGATGTTGTTTGTACAAGGAAACAACATCTTTTATGCTTTGGGTAAAGATTACTTTTGTGGCATGATGAACAGTATCCCAACACCTGACCCTATTGGGTGAATGATCCTTGAAAGAACATAGTCTAGGATTGATGTGTGAGAAGCAAAATAGACTCATCTAGAAACTCAATGCTCAATGGTTGATGATCTATGAGAGGTTCCTTCACCAATTGGTCTATAATTTCCTACCCTTTCATGGCCTTTCTACATACTCTATATCAAACTCACTGAGTATCATGACCCACTTTGCTAGTCTACCTGTGAGGGTAGCCTTACCGAGAAAATATTTCAATGGATTAATCTTAGCAATAAGGCATGTAGTATGAGAAAGCATGTACTGTCACAGTTTCTATGAAGAAAATACCACCTCTACGCAAGCCTTCTCTATGATAGAATATTTTTCTTCATATGAGACCAGTGTCCTACTGATGTAGTAGATAGCTCTTTCTTTATTATTCTGATCTTCTTGATCTAATAGGACACCCAATGACATATCTATAAAAGACATGTAAAGGATGAGAAGCTTCCAAGGAATAGGAAGCATCAGTATTGGAAGATTTGTAAGATACTTATTTATCTCTATTAGCCCTTTATCATAGTCTTCATTCCATTTGTAGGTCACACTCTTGTGCAAAGTATTAGGGAAGGGTTGTGACTTGTCAGCTAGTTGTGAGATGAAGCACCGGATAGATTGTAATCGGCCTTGCATTCCTCTCATCTGGATAATGTTTTGCAGTGATGGAATTTCCATGAAGGCTTGGACCTTCTCAAGATCCACTTCTATGCCTTTTGTAGAGATGATGTAACCAAGTAGTTTTCCAGATGTCACCCTGAATGCACATTTCTTCAGATTAAGCTATAAACTGAACTATTCCATGCAATCTAGTATAGGACCTAGATATGAAAGGTGTATCTTTCATTGCATTCTCTTAGCTAGAGTGTCATCAACATAATCTTCCATCATCTTATGCATCATGTCATGGAAGATAGTGGTGACAACCCTCTGATATGTAGCACTAGCATTCTTGAGCCTGAAAGGCATGACATTCCAACAAAAAGTGTCTCATGCACATATGAAAGAAATTTTATCTTGATCTTCTAGTGTGATTTTTATCTAGTTGTCACCAAAGAAACCATCCATCAGTGAGTACATTTCATAACCTACTTTCATGTCTATAATAATGTCGATGTTGGGAAACACAAAGTCATCTTTAGGACATTCCTTGTTTAAGTCTCAGAAGTCTGTACAAACTCGGATGGATTTGTCATGTTTAGATACTAGAAAAATGTTGGAAATCCACTCTATGTAGTCAATTTCTCTGACAAATACAGCTTTAAAATTTATTTCCAGTTCAGGTCTGACTAGTAATGCCACATGTGGATGCATCTTCCAAAGATTTTTTTGACAAGCTTGACACTTGGTACGATGGAAAAGTGATGCATGATCAGATTAGGATCCAATCCTGGCATGTCTAAATATGTCCACGCAAAGTTGATCTTCTTTCTTTGGAAGAAGGAAATGAATTCCTCTTTTTCTTCCTCAACTAATGACTATGCTAAATGAATGATTTGAGGTTCTACTTCTGTACCAAAGTTCACAGATTGAATCGGTTCAATCAGCACCGATGACTGTTCATGAAAGTGACTTGGAAGTGTATCAAGTATCCCATCCTCAGGTGCCTTAGAGAGGTTTTCACCCTTGAATACGTCCTTTATTTTCACTTCTTTAGGCTTTGATACTGCCATAATGTGGTTTTCACCATCAGAGCACCTATTCTTTCTTCTTTTAATTTTGTGACTGAGATACTTGATATCAGCTTCAGTCATGTTGACATTATCTTCGCTAGTGGAGGATGTTACTAGTTTGATAGTGTTAATGTAGTAGGCAAGATCATAGTCATTCTAGAATGTAAGGATTTCATTGGATGGAGAGGAAGAGTTCCAGACTATGAGCTCAGGATGGTGGATTGGAAGAGAGGTGACATGTTCTAGTACATTCACAGTGTAGTCATCAAAAGCATGGACTAGCAAGTTGAGACCTAAAGCAATCTCATCTAGAGGCACAGTCAAATTACTTTGACCCCTCATGACCATAGTAGAAGACAACTTAACATTGATGGAATCAAACTCATTTTTCCTAACACTAGAACCTTCACCTATTTCAAGAGGGTTTTCATATGCATGCACGGTATCTACATCTTTGTCAAAGGCTATATCAGATAGGGAAGAAAATTCATACTCATGTGAGTCAATACTACTTGAGATAGGTACCTCATCACCACTTGAGGCACCATCTGATTCTTGTTCATCTCGTGTAGCAGTGATGAGTTGTTGAATTTTTTCTTGTTCAAACCACTCTTGGAAATGCGGTGGCATGTATAGTTCACCTTGATAGCTAGGATTGACATTTTTTGTCTCTCTGAATTGCTCATATGTTAATGGAGTGAGCAAAGTAGTTTCATCAGAGTCACTATCAGTCTTGACCATATTGACATGTGGTATAAAATCATCTATCTCAACAAAGAGCATGGAAAGATCAGGAGGAATAGGAAAAGGAAAGAAATCCTCATCAAAGCTATCATCCGTGTTTTGAATTGTAGATGTGTCTTCAGGTTCTGGTTGGTGATCTGGTTACAGAAAAAATTTGTTAATCCCTAAGTGAAATAGGATCTTTGTGAAGCCTAGAACTGTAGTGTCACATGTTCGTCTACCACTAGCTTCAAGTGGTTCAAGAAATCCTTTATTATTCCCTCCTATAGGGCCATTCCCTTTATAGCCAAAGTACTTCATAAGATGGAGACCCTTGCCATATTATTTAGGTTCTATTGTGTGGGTCAGAGTTATTTTCTTAGGTGTATCATCCCCTTTATATATCCTGGCTGTAATAGCCCTATTTTAGTCTTCATCCTCTGGTGGTGTCATGGCCTATACAAATGTGCCATCACATAGTGTTTGAGGAGGGGTAGTAGAAGGTTTTTTCTCCTCAGAAGGATTTCCATAAGAATGTGGAGATAGAGGTAGAGAATTTATTGATAACACAGGTTCAATCTGATACCCCCATGCAAGTATCCTTGAGTTTTAGAGCTTTTCCCATTTCCTTTAGCTTGGCATCGAAGAACTCAGTAGACTCTCTAGTGGTGGGAACAAAGCTATTGGAAGATTTGGTAAGCATGTTGCAATCATATCTTGCATTGGTAGGTATGGTCACTTTCAATCCTTGGAACAATAATTTTATGCACTGATGATAGGTTGAAGGAACCACTTATATTTCATAGATCCACATTCTTCCCAATAGTATGTTGTATTCGAGGGGAATGTCGAGCACCTGACAGACAACATCCCTTTTGATAGGTCCAACTCGAATTGGTAACACAACTAGCCCTTTGGATTTTCTCTCTTCTTCATCATATGCCTTAATGGCTATTATTTTATAGACATCTATGTAGTCTTCACCGTAACCTAACTGTGCAACCAAGCTAGAAGAGAATATGTTAAGGCCAGTTCCATTATCTATAAGGACACAATGGATGCGCTTTGGACCAATCATGACCTCGATATGTAGGGGATTATTGTGCAGATGAATCAAGGAATGATCATCTTCCTCGGAGAAAGACAAGTAGTGAGATGAGGTTAGGTGACCTACCATGGATTGAAACATGTCTAAATCTAAATCTTTCAGAACATTTGCCTCAGTGAGGGCTTTGTCAAGAATCTCCCTATGAGCAGACGAGATTTTCAGTAAGTTGGAGATAGTGATTTGAGTGTTGGTTCTTTGCAATTGGTCTAGTATGATATAATTAGCAGAATTAGGTGAGGGGACCAATTTTTAATTCTTGTTGGTAGTGTAAAAAATAGATTTATCTATAGGTTGTTTTGGTGCAAATGTAAAAGGCTCGGAGCCTTTGAGAATGATCTTCGCACGAGACTGAATAATGGTGTTTTCATAAACCTAAGATTGTTCTTGTTCAGAGGAATGGGACATAGGCCCTCACAGGACTAAGGGATTTTTATATTTGGGAGAATCTTCTCTTCCCTTAATGGTAATAATGTCACAGTATTCAACATCGACATGTTGAACCATATTAATTATATTATCATTAGTAGTGTACGTATAGTAGACCTTGGCATGAGAATTTTAATCTTTAGAGGATTTACCTTTCTCATGAGGAAGAATGGGGTCTTTGAATGCTTGGTGATCTAAGTTCTTGTTGTGACTCCCCATAGCAACATCCTTATTATTGATAAGGTCCTAGATTTTATGCTGCAGTTGAATGAAACTAGCTATTTTGTGACCCTTGTTCTAGTGGTAATCATAGTACACAGATTCATTCCACCAAGAAGTTCATGGTTTTGGATTGTAAGGACGTGAATTATCTATAAGAGTGAGTATTTGGTTTTGCAAGAGTCTTCTAAACCACATCAAGGGGTTCTCCTAGAGGATTCAACTCACTCTTGGGTCAAGGAGCCCAAGGTTTAGATCTAGAATAGTTCAAAGGCAGTCTAGTTTCTATTGTAGCCTGTTCAGTGGCTTTGGTCGCCTGCATAGTGGTAGTAAGACTAAACACAACCTTTGGAGGTTTGGGATTTACATTTTCAACAACTCTGTCATTCACAACATCCCAAATCTCATTGACAAATTTGGGTTTGTCTTTGATCGAGTTGGAGGACCCCTGTTTGTTATCCTTGTGTAGGGCCAGTTCTCCTTTCTTGACCATGAATGTTTCAATTTACACAGTTTTTTTGATCATTTCATCGAAGGTCAAAGGACCTTGTAGCTATACTTGGTACCCAAAATTGAGAAGAATATTGTCTAAAAAGATGTCAAGATTTTCAAACTTAGGTATTTTATGAGAATATTTTGTACCCCACCTATGGGGAAATGTCAAGAAAGGTTCCCCATGTCATTGTTTTAAGTTGTAAAGATCATGAATGTTAACTGTATGTTGGATGTTATGCAAGTAGTGTTGTAGAAAAAAGTTGGAAATCTCATAAAAAGACTTGATGCTAGAATGTAACCTAGAGAACCACTCCATGGAAGACCCTCCCAAAATACGCGGGAAGAACCGCATGAGGTAAGTTTGGTTGTCTATAAACTCCAAAGATAGAGCACCAAACTCTCTCAGATGATATTGAGGATCATAGGTACCCAAGTATTTGTTGTACTTAGGAATTTCAACTCCTTTAGGAGGCATGCAAAGACTTTTTTCAAATGGAAATAGAAAAATACTATCCAGCATGAAGTGTGTGGCCAGTTTGTCCTTATTCTTCATGAGTTGAAGGAGTTGTTCTTGCATACTTTGAACTTGTTTCTATAATTGGGATTTTTCAGTTTCTTCCACCTTTGCGACAAGAGTCTCTATGTTGTAGTATGGGGGTAACTTGGCCCCTTGTTTAGGTAACTCAATGAGATATTTCTCCTTCTCTTCCTTTTGGAGGATCTACATCATTTTATGGATGTGTTTATTATTGCAAGGATGCATTATATCTTCCTGAGTTATTTCCTTATCCTTATCACTAGGGGGTTCTTGGTAATGATATTTACCCTTGGTGGTGTTAGATTGATCATTATCTTTGTTGTGTTCACCCTCTTGATTTTGGTCTAACATCTTGCAGGTATGCAAGTGTGCAATGCACAAAGACTCATTATGAGTAAGTTGAGTATGCTGAGGTGTTGTACCTATGGGTACCCTTGTTGTGTCGATAGAGACAAATTGAGGTAACAACTCTTTAGAGTTTTGATGCTCTTGAAACAATGGGTTTTAGACATGAGTGAAGTTCACTGGGAATGATCATCTAGGATAAGGTCGGATGACAAGAGAGAGATACCAAGATGATCCCTCTCTAGGTGTAGCTGGTGAAGATGAATGAGAGGATCCCCCACTATACTCATACTACATGACAAGTTTGGAATGACCTCTTCCTCAATTTTGAGGTCTACCTCTACCTCGTCTAGTGATACGTAAGGGGAATGCATTGCTACTTTGATTCACAACAATCATAGAAAAATATTATTTAAGGAGAGTGAACTAGGACTACATTCAGAACTATGTCTCAAGATAAGTGCACAAGAGTGACAATAGGTAAATTATACCCAACATAAGTTTTCAAAGATAAGGCTAGAGAAGCTGAGAGATGACTATCATGTCACAAGGTATGACACCACAGCAGAACAAGTAGGTAGATAAGAGACAAGACAATTTCAAGCAATAATCCTATAGTTCTCAACCAAAGACATCTAGTTGCAGACTATGTACAGATAGGAAATTATCTAGGAAGGTCCCAAACAGAGACCAAACTGAGAAGAGTGAAAAAAGATAGACAACTTATAGCTCATTAGTAAGGCAAAGTTCTAAAGTCCCTAAAATAAAATGGTTGAGAAGGCAAAATATTTTCCTCACAACTTATGTGCATGCATGCACCTCACACAGCAGTGTCACCCTCTATAGGGCACTCATGTTTTTGGTGTTTCCAAGGACTCAATAATATATGTTCAAGGGACACCCTTGAATCAGGGGCTAGTGTCATATACCACCTTCCAATGTCTAGGTGCATGCTTATGGTGACAATCTATGGGAGAGAATCTTCCCCCTCACTGTGCAAAGATTATGCTCCCTTTTGGAGATGAATCAGGTAGGAAACTAGCTACAAAAGTTTTTAATAAGATTTTGTTCGCATTAACCTCCAGTGGCCTTGCAATTGAAGTTGAGACATATAGCCACACCAACACATGTAAGTGCACACCCCCACAAAGAAGGGCTAGGAGCAGTGTCGCTCAGTACAATAGACTGGGCTTCCTCAAGATGTTTGACATCAACCATCAAGAGGAAGAAATTAACATGGATTTGGAGTATTTCACTCTACAAAGAAAATTTATTATAGTGGGGTGGAATCACCGGCAAAAGGTGTGTAGCTACTTAGGTCGTTCTTGAAGGTTCAACTTCTGGCAGACCCCCTAAAGGTGACTTGGACTTGGTTTGATTTCAAGGGTCTAAGTTTATGATTTTACCAAAAGGGAAAAGAGCATAGTCCTCTATGTCTACACCTCACCCAAACACACCATACATGTTCATCACCAAGATAACTCCTCTTTCAAAAAACCCAAGAGATTCTAGGTTTAAAATGCTTTCAAAGAGAGAAGAGCATACTCCCCTCACTAATGGATATGCCAATCAATTTTTTACCTTTCCTCACTCCCCAAGGTATCAATCCCTTAGCAGTTTCTAGGTATCAGATTCATTCATGGGCATCACTTCTATGCAATGAAGATCCTAATACCCTTTTCTAATATCAAGACCCTTAAGAGATTTTAACAAGGCCCTAATTAGACTATGTAAATAAAGCATTGAAAATAGACACAATGTTTATGTGGGTTTGAAATTATTTGAGAAACATTCCCCAATGGGCATCCTAAAATTGAGTGGTCAGTAAGTTTGCATACCTATTTTTTTAAGGATTCTTTGACATCTCGTCCTATAGACCACTGTAAAGTTGTATTTCTAAATAAAACCATAAAACCACAAAAATAGAAAATACCAATAGTTAGAAAATAGAGATATAAAACTGAAAATTAATAGTCTCTGATGGCAAAGTTCACATGAAGAACTAGAACAAAATAATGAAAATAACTATGAAGAACCAAGTGAAGAATTGCATGGACAAGAAAAACTTCGTGCAAATATATGAAAAACTTCGCGCGACAATTCATTGCAGACACGTATGGATGGAAAACAAAATAGATAGTAAAAGTGAAATATGAGGCTAGATATTGAATTTTCTGCCCCACGGTGGGGGCCAAAAATGTATATGCTAAATGTGGGCCTCTTTATCTATCCATACACTTCAACATAGTCCTTATTCATCAGTCACACATAATAATGAATACAAATTTATTCATCCTACATTCCTAGATGAGAGAACCTATTGCCTCCTATCTAGATGGGGTTTTGAGTAGCTCTAAGAATTCAAGAGTCCAACAACTAAGACCAATATATGAATGGAGGTTTTAATCTAGAATGAAAATGCAATATTTAATCTAGAAATGAGTTATGCAAGATTAATCTAAAAATGGAAGATGAGATTAAGCTAAGCATACTTGAAAGAAACTAATCTATGCATGATTAATCTATTGAATGATATTAATCTATTGCAATAATAATGAGAACAATGAAATATTGAATGCACACAAATTTGAGCTAACAATCTAGCAGAAATTTGATACTCCAAAAATATGCATTCCTCTCCTTGAATGAGAGACAAGAGGGTTCTTTTATAGAATCCCAAAATCAATCGACGGTCGAGATTGAAAGAGATGAATGGTGGAGATTGAATGAGAGTTGTTAGGAATAAGGTGTCTCAAACTTAGATAATTCCTATTCTTATTAATTGTTTTGTAAAATGTATTTTCTTGCAAATAATGTAATTAAGTGTGAGTGTACATGTCTAGTTGGCATGTTGATGTGTCAGCATCTTGAATTGTGTGTAAGGAGATCATGACTGAAACAGTTATGACGGATTCCTATGACAGGTAAGAGCTATTTCTAGGAGATTTCAATAACTGGTGAAGACATGTGGCAACTGATAAAGTTGAGTACTTTACACTCTTCCACAATTGTGGGGTTCCTATTTTCTCAGAGAATGGTAAAATCCTAATACGACAATCCTTGGAAGTTGCCCTAAAATGGAAAGCGCATGATATAAGCATTTTTTAGGGTTACAGGAAAGGATATGAAAAGAGTGTATTGTTGGTATGATCTAGTGCTACTGGATTTGTCTTATAGTGTCAATTGTCTCCTGAAAGAAATTGCATTGCAAGTGTGTTGTAACTGTTGTGTTGAAGATAATACATTGTGTAGGTGTTGGAGTGCTGGGGTTTTTTACCGAAATTTTTTCCCCATGGTAAATCATTGTGTCATTCTCTATTTTCTGTATGCATGGTATGTGGCTGTAATATCATTGTTAAAGTAGTTAATGAATCTGAAATTGTAAGGATTTAAAAGAATTCACACAATACTTTCCTATAGAGATTAGTGTAGGAAGGTCTTTTCGCACTTCAGTTTCCTTACAAGTGGTATCAGAGCCTAATCAACTTTTGATCCTAGTTGTTGGGTATGGTTTTTTGAGCTAATCTCAAGTTGAGTGGGAGTTTTTTGTGTAGAGCATTCTGAATCTTATTTGCAGATTGAGATGGCAGGTTCCTCATATAGTAGAATGGAGGTGGAGAAATTTAATGGCACTAATTTTGAGTTGTGGAAACTCAAGATGGAAGACATGCTTGAAGATCGTGATCTATGGGAGGCTACTTCACTTGATGTGAGACCTATAGCAATATCTCAAGCAGATTGGGAGATCAAGGATCAGAAGGCTAAGGGTCTCATTAGACTCTACCTAGCAGATGTCATTCTTCTGAATGTTCTTGATGAGACTACTGCAAATTCTTTGTGGACATGGCTTGGGTCTGTGTATTAGGCCAAATCTCTGGTGAATAAGTTGTTCCTGAGAAATAAGTTGTATTCTTTAAGAATGGAGGAAGGTGGATCTGTAACTGATCATCTCAACATATTCAATTTATTGATTGCACAGTTGGCATCATCCGGTGCCAAGATCAAGGAGGAGGATCGATGTATGACCCTACTTTGTTCCTTGTCAGATTCGTGGGACCATCTTGTGATGGCTCTCAAAAGTACTATAGTCACATTTTGTATGGATGATGTGGTGTCTTTGCTGCTATCTGAGGAAATGCGAAGAAAGACTTTAGATTCGTCTAAGGAAGCCCTTGTTGTTCATGGGAGATCCAATGACAAAGGAAAGCAGAATGACAATAAGTTAAAGAAGGGCAGATCCAAATCCAGTGGGAGTTCTAAGAATCCTGTAAAGTCCACAGTGAAATGTTGGAACTGTGATAAATTTGGGCACTTTCGAAGGGACTGCAAAGAATCGAAGAAGAAGAAGAAAGGCTCAGATTTAGCTTCTAAAAAATCTCAAGAAGATGGAGATGCTTTTATTGCAGCTTTGGAAACCCATGCATCTGATGATGTGTGGTTAGTAGACTCAGGTGCTTCTTTTCACATGACCTCTCATCGAAACTAGTTCTCAAAATATGAAGAGTTTGATGGTGGAAAGGTGTACTTGGGTGATGATTCTCA
>MU224434.1:1921724-1947880 GCA_018584345.1 Thuja plicata
AGAGTTTGATGGTGGAAAGGTGTACTTGGGTGATGATTCTCACCTAAAGATAGTTGGACGCGGAAGGGTCACTATCAGATTTCCTGATGGATGAGTAAAGGGAATCAATGGAGTTATGCACATTCTACGTTTGGCACAAAACCTATTATCTGTAAGTATGCTGAATGATGTAGGTGTGCAAGTTGTCTTTTCAAAAGATGGATGCAAGATGATGAGAGGTTATATGGTGCTCGCTAAAGGTACTATGAGAGGTACTTTGTTTCAACTTGATGCATGCATTTCTCAGTGCAATAGTTCTTTTGTTTCAAAGAAGAGAGCGGCTATCACTTCATCCCCACCATTTGAATGAGTAGTAAAGAAGACTGTGGCAATGGGTTTTGATGGTAGTCCAGTAAGTGTACCTAAGGGTGCAAACACTTTAGAAGGCAAGCTTCCTGCAGAAAAGACAATGTTTTGGCATATGAGATTTGGCCACATTGGTGAGAAGGGTCTTAGGACCTTGAAAACTAAAAATCTCGTCAAGGGGCTAAATGATTGTAATCTCAAATTTGATTTCTGTGAACACTATGTTTATGGTAAGAAAAATCGTGTTCAGTTCTACTCTAGTTCTCACAAGTCTTATGGTATTTTGGATCTTATTCATTCTGATGTATTTGGTCCTGTAAAAGTTCCTTCTATCTCCAGTTCTATATATTTTGTATCTTTTATAGATGATTATAGTAGAAGGACTTGGATATATTTCCTAAAAATTTAGACATAGGTTTTCAGTCGGTTCAAGGAATTTAAGGCTCTCGTGGAGAATCAGACTGGTAAAAGAATCAAGTGTGTGAGAACTGATAATGGTGGTGAGTTTTGTTCCATAGAGTTTGAAAATTTCTATAAAGAACAAGGAATTGAGAGACATAAGACAACTCCTTACACCTCACAACAAAATGGAGTTGTAGAGAGAATGAACATGACACTGATGGAGAAGGCTAGGAGTATGCTTAGTGGAGCTGGTTTAGAACAAAGGTTTTGGGCCAAAGCTATGGCCACTGCCTGCTATCTGGTTAACAGATCTCCTACATCAGCTCTTGTTTGTAATAAACCCATGGAAGTGTGGTCTAGTAAGAAGCCTTCAATTAGACATCTTCGTATTTTTGGTTGTGAAGCTTATGCACATATTCCAAAGGAGAAAAGATCTAAGTTGGAAAAAAAAGTAGTCAAATGTATTTTCATCAGATACAGTGTTGGTGTGAAAGGATACAAGCTTTGGGATCTTTTTACTAGTAAGGTGTTTCATAGTAGAAATGTTATTTTCAGAGAGCTAACATCTTCTCCTTTTGTGCTGCAACCAGATGAAAGAGAAAAGGAAAAAAGATGTTCAATTTCCTCCTACCCCTGAGAAGACTAAACAGAGAGACCATGTTGGGTCTAATGATGAGGAGAGCTCTAGCAGCTCTGACAGTTTAGAAGAAGAGGAAGAACAACCTCAACCTCAGCCCTTGAGGAGATCCACGAGAGAAAGCAAGCAACTAGAAAGGTTTCGTTATTCTATGTTAGATTCCAGTTGTGCTTTTTCTTTGATTACTAACACTAATGAGCCTAGATCTATGAAAGAGGATTTGGGCATGGAAGAAGCAGGTTCTTGGATTGAGGCTATGGATGATGAGATGGATTCATTAGAAAAAAACAAAACTTGGGACCTTGTACCTTCGCCTAAAGAGAGAAAATCTGTTGGCTGTAAATGGGTGTTCAAGAAGAAATTTTGTACAGATGACAGTGTTGAAAGGTACAAAACTAGATTGGTTCCAAAGGGGTATTCACAAGTAGAGGGAATAGATTATGGTGAAATATTCTCTCCTGTTGCAAAGTTGACATCCATTTGATTTCTATTATCTCTTGCTGCATCATATGATTTAGAGATAGAACAGATGGATGTGAAGACAACTTTCCTTCATGGTGATTTGGAGGAAGAGATTTATATGTCACAGCCTAAGCACTACATTGTTAAAGTTAAAGAATCCTTAGTTTGTAGATTAAAGAAATCTCTATATGGTTTGAAGAAATCTCCTAGGATGTGGTACCTTAAGTTTGATGCCTTTGTGTTGTCAATTGGATTTGTAAGATCGAAATCAGATCATTGTGTTTATTTCAGAGTTGAAAATGATCGCCTTCTTATTGTTGCATTATATGTTGATGATATGTTATTGTTTGGGAAGGGTAAGGGTATGATTTCTGATTTTAAATCTCAGTTGTCAGCACAGTTTGAGATGAAAGATCTTGGGGCAGAAAGGTACATCTTGGGTATGGAAATCAGTAGAGACAGGTCTAACAAAAAACTTTGGTTGAGTCAGAGTAAGTATGTGAAGTCTATGTTGGACAGGTTCAACATGGCAGATTGTAGACCACTATGTGTTCCTGTTTCAGTGGGAACAAATTTATTTGTAGATGATTGTCCAAAATCTCCTAGTGAGGTGGAGGACATGAGTAGAGTACCTTATGCTAGTGCAGTTGGCAGTCTTATGTATGCTATGGTCTGTACTAGACCAGACATTGCCCAAGCAATGGGAGTCTTGAGTCAGTTTATGGCTAACCCTGGATGGGTACATTGGGATGTAGTTAAGCGAGTATTCAGATATTTGAGGGGTACATCAGATAACTCCATATGTTACCATGGTAACTCTTCTAGATCTCCACATTCAATTTGTATTTGTGGGTTTGTGGATTCAGATTGGGCAGGTGATATTAACAGCAGGAGATCCATCAATGCTTATGTGTTCACTATGTTTGGTGGTGCCATCAGTTGGATGAGTAAGCAACAACCTGTGGTTGCTTTGTCCACTATAGAAGCTGAGTACATGGCTTCTAATCATGCTTTTAAGGAAGCCATTTGGCTTAGGAGATTGTGTTCTGATGTTGGTGTTGATGCAGAATAGATTACTATTTGGTGTGACAGTCAGAGCGCTATTTGCCTTGCAAAGAATCCAACTTTCCATGCAAGAACGAACCACATTGATGTGCAGTTTCACTTTGTGAGAGATATGGTGAAAGATGGAAAGGTAAATTTGGAGAAGGTAGATACTGTGAAGAATGTTATAGATGCATTAACAAATCCAGTGGGCACTGTGAAATTTAGATGGTGTTTGGAGTCTATGGGCCTTTTGGCCTATAGCGGTTAGTTCCTGTTATGTTCCTATTGCTCTTACAAGGTGTTCAAGAAGTGGGAGAATGTTAGGAATAAGGTGTCTCAACCTTGGATAATTCCTATTCTTATTATTTTTTTTGTAAAATGTATTTTCTTGCAAATAATGTAATTAAGTGTGAGTGTACATATCTAGTTGGCATGTTGATGTGTCACTCCACTTGATGTGTCGGCATCTTGAATTGTGTGTAAGGAGATCATGGCTGAAATGGTTATGATGGATTTCTATGACACGTAAGAACTATTTCTAGGAGATTTAAATGATAGGTGAACACATGTGGCAACTAATAAAGTTGAGTACTTTACACTCTTCCACAATCATGGGGTTCCTATTTTCTCAGAGAATGGTAAAACCCTAATATGACTATCCTTGGAAGTTGCCCTAAAAAGGAAAGCACATGATATAAGCATTTTTTAGGGTTATAGGAAAGGATACAAAAAGACTATATTGTTGGTATTATCTAGTGCTACTAGATTTGTCTTATAGTGTCGATTGTCTCCTGAAAGAACTTTTATTATAAGTGTGTTGTAACCGTTGTGTTGAAGATAATACATTGTGCAGGTTTTGGAGTGCTGGGGTTTTTTACCGAAAGGTTTTCCCCAGGGTAAATCATTGTGTGATTATCTATTTTCTATATGCATGGTATGTGGCTGTAATATCATTGTTAAAGTAGTTAACGAATATGAAATTGTAAGGATTTAAAAGAATTTGCACAATACTTTCCTTTAGAGATTAGTGTAGGAAGTTGTTTCTGAACCTGAGTTTCCTTACAAGAGTTTAGTTTAGAATGGTAAGTTTCCTTGAGAGAGTTAGTCAATTTTTGGCTTTTGGAGCAAATGAAATAGTTAACTGGTTTGTTGCACTTTCAAATTATAGTTAACTCGGAATTTCCATTTCTAAACTAAAGTGAGGATTTTGGAGGGATTATTTGATTAAATAAATGGAATATGACCTCATAAATGCACTTTATCAATTATTTGAATATTTAAATTCAATTATTGAAATGAGGATATTTATTTAATAATCAAATTTTATTTAATTCATTTTTATGTATTTTAGCTAAAAGGGTGAATTTAATTTAATTAATGTGCTAGGACTTTGTAATTAAAATAATTCAATCATAGGGTTTATTTAGCCAATTGTAATTGAGATTTAGGAATTAAATATAGCATGTGATTAATGTAGATTTAGGGTTTTATGCATTTGACACTTAGGTCAAGAAGAGTCAGTAAAAAATCAGGATTGCCTAGTACCATAGGACTTTGATGATTTAGAAAGTTGATAAATAAAAAAAAATAGGTTAGAGTTGCAAGATGCCAATTTTGGGGTATTACAAATGGCACTGGGGCAACATAGTAAACTCTAGCACTCAGGCTACACTATGTACTTGGGTAGTACTAATTTCTATTGTCTTCTCGGTCGACACTGCCACTTCTCAAGTTGCACTATAGCTGCTTGGGTTGCACTACTTGCTCGGTCACCTCTATGATGACTAAGTGTTTTGGCACTAATTGACAACATGTCTTGCCATAATTTCTAGACATCGGTGTCATCATTAGCTGAACCTCCTTTAGGAATATAGCATGCTTTCTTTCCTTTGTTCTTGAAATCTCTGAATTTGTTCACAGTCTTGTTCTCTATGTTATCTCTTTTCTCATTATTTTTAGGACAATTAGAAGTTATGTGACCAATCTTGTTGCATGAGAAAAATTTCAGGGGTATATTTCATCTATACTTTCCTTTACCTCTTGGTAGTCTCGTAGCCAATAATGCTTCAAATATAGCTTCATTCTTTTCATCTTCAAAAAATAGATCTTCAAGATCACTCTTACAACTATGAAACCTTTCACTAGCACTACTTGCATATTCATCACTAGATCTAGAATCTCTAGACTTCCCAATAGTCAAGGATAATTTGAATGTATACTTAATATTAGAAGTAGAAGGTAAACTATTATCAAATTTTTTTTTATCTCAAAAGAAGTTAGCTTACCGATTGTGGCATCCAAAGTAACAACCATCTATGGAATAGATATCAACTCTTGAATAGAAGACACATGAATGACATAGATAGGTAGTAGTGTTATAATCATCTTTCTTGTAATATCTTCTTCATTAATGGTTCCACCATCACCTCTAATTGCAATAGCAATCTCCTTTAGTCTTGTGCTATATGTAGTAATTTTTTCTCCTTCTTTCATTTTCATTGATTCAAAATTTCCTCTTAAGCTTTCAACCTTAGCTTTCTGGACATCCTGATCTCTGCCAAAAAATAGTGTAAGCCTATCCCACATCTTCTTAGCTATAGTACAACCTTCTAAATCATTGAACTCTAGGTTGGTGAGAGTACAAGTTATCTCTATCATCACTTGTGTATGTTCTCATCTTTCTCTTATCTGCTCAAGTGTTAGAGGATCAAATAGTGGAAGTGAGTACTCATTGTCAAGATGATAGAGTGCATAATCTCCAATACCAAATATGTAAAGCCTCATTCTATTCTGAAATGTAGAAAATTTATTCTTATTCAACTTCGATGCTTCCCTCTAATACATCTTTGGACCTTTAGCTCAAGTACCTTTAAACTTATCTTCTCGGACCACTAGCTCTGATACCAATTTTTGGTTTACCCTTCTAAAGATGGATTGCTAAGAAGGGGGTGAATCAAAAAATATTGAACCTTAATACTTTAAATCTAAACCTCTGATTCAACTCGGTGATACAAATAATAGAAACAACCAAAACTTGTAAACTCTTCACAAACATGATTAAAGCATACAACTTAAGAAAATAAAATTAACAATTATCAATCATAATGTGTAACACAATATTTAACGATGAAACCCAATTTGGGAAAAAACTATGTTGGAATCGTCACCCACAAAAAAAAAAAATACTCTTTTGAATTATACTCAGTTAAGAGCAAATCATGTTAAAGATTACAATACACATTTATTAGATGTGACCCTCTTAGGGTATTTTACTTAGACCTATAAATATCTTCACCTTGCTAGAAGTGGCAAGGTTAGAGGGATTAAACATTCATCCTAGAATGTTACCTTTTTCAATGGTTTGAAAAATGACTTGTTAGATCCACTCGGTTAAGAGATTTTCTCTTACAAATGTTAGTAAACAACAATGTACTAATGTAACTTGTGATTCTACAACTATACTTTGCTTGATCAGATTCTTCATTTTCTCTCTGAAAGTTGCTGGCACTAACAACTCATCAACACATTAGTCTCTCTTCTGGACTAGTTATCCAACTGTTTCACTACTCTTTTCGGTATCTCTTCAACTTATCACTTCGCCAACAACTATGTATAAACATATAGACTCATCAATATATGCCTTTTTTTCCTCTTAATCATGTTGATTAAGTTTTCCCTCAATTGTGCTCAGTCATTTCATCTTCTCAAATGAACTGATTCAATGTATCTACAACACGGTTAAGCGATTAACCGTGCCTCATGACTTGCACTTTTTCTTGGAAGTCACAACTTTCTTTTTTTGCTTGATCTACATCACTAATTTTGAAATTCACTTTTCAAAAATGTAGATCTTGCAACAGACTTTGTCTTCATGCTAAGAAAATTCTTGATCTACGCGCCTTTGCATTAAATTTATTTTTCTCCTTGGATTCAATCTATGTTCATGCTTTGTTTCATGCTAGGTGACTTTGGTGAGTATCTTCACTCGGTATCTTACTTTGGTTGGTTACCAACCTTGCTTGGTAACTAACCATTCTTGATTCTAAACTTCACTCGGTGACTCTCATTGTTTCTCTCGACTGACAAACACTTCACTGCTCGGTTACTAGGTTGTTCCCTTTACTGACTTGACCTTTTTGTCTTACCAACTTAACAACATCAAATGTTAAGTAAGAAACAATTATATCAATAGTTCTTTATCATTTTCTGAGCTCTATTAACTACCCAGTTAAGTTCCTCTCCGATTGATATGGAATTTTAATATAAACCAAAAATCAATTGCTTGACATCAATGAAAAACTAACAATTGATCTGACCATTTTACTTACTTGTATTGTTCAGAAACTCGGTCTTGATCACCATTACAATCAGTTGGTTAACAAGATGATGGTTCCTAATATTGAATTCTCCATACTCAAATGAAAAACTTTATATCCCAAAACCATCGAAGAAAATTTCACATATGGTTGTCTTGTGTTATTTACTGTCATGACATGCTTATCCCACTATGAAACTATGAATTGAGTAATAATGTCTTTCAGTGTAGTTCTAAGTGGAGGTACATCACCAATGTTTGAAATTCCAGTCACTTCTTTCATGACCTCCTTAGTGATCTTGTGTGATGAATCCAACTGTAATGCCCCGCTAGGGAACCCAGGAGAAATTAACCTTAAACAAGATACTAAACTTACATAATGAATGTTTTTTGTAAAAAGGGTTTACAATTGATAATGAGTAATAACGCAGAAGTAATATAACATAAGACAATACATACTAATAAATATAACTAATTTATAGATTGCAAATCTTGAGGCTTCTATGATGTAGAATTACATAATTTAACTAATCTACTAAATACAATAAACAATATGCAATCTCCATATAATGCAAATGAATAACAAGAAAATCATCTCATAAATTAAACCTAGATACAATTGATATCATAAGGTATACATAATTAACCAACATCCACTACACAAGTCACATGGTATATAATAAAACTTAATACAAAGTACAATACAATATCCAAGAATATCACAACGGATACGATGATACAAGTATACATAATAAGAAAGATAAGAGCAAGTGTCCAACAATGAAGAACAAGAAGGTACAACTGCAAGAAGGATAATCCTAGCAAAATTCATGAACGTCAGATCTCAATGGTAATAAGATTCACTGCCACTTGACCACATGAAACCAAAGGTCCACTCCCACTATGCTGAGGAAATAACAAGAGGCCAAAACACATGGAAATAAACCAACAAGAAAAAATAATGCAAAGGTACACTAGATAAAAAGGTAAGAAGAGGATACCAAGGTTTAAATTATAAAAGATCAATAGATAAAGCAAGTGTACCAAATACTCATGTAGGAACCTAGAACACATATAGGGAAGTGTCATCACATAAGTCTACCCTTGAGTTATCGTAGTAGCCCCTCTGGACCCTAGACCCCAAGTGAGTCTATATGGCTCAGTAATCATTTCATACAAAAAAGGATTCTAACCATGCAAGACCTGAATAAAGCATCTTCTCCCACTCCTATCCTTAGCCTGTACTAGCACTCAAGGCATGGATGAGGCACATATATATCTTATTAATATTTTCTCTTAATTAATATCATTAAGTTATCACCTATTAGGTCGCTTATAATCTGTTACCCTAGTATCCTTTTAGGGCCATAGCCCCCATTGCAAGACACTTCCCCTCTATCCTCCGAGATAACCTACCCTAATGCTCCCAACCACAAGACCAAAAGAAGATAAATCTAAAACCATAAAAGAATTCTTGTAAAGCATTAAATTGTGAAAGTAATCAATGAAAATGCTAGAGTATAACAAAGAATAATACATCCTATACAAGGATCCTTCCCATAATGGACTTCTCAATAAGTCATCCATCCCATAATGGATATTTCAATAAAAAATTAAAAAATTATCAAAATTTCATATAACCAAAAAAATAATCCTCAATAGCATCCAAAGCATCTCTCTCCAACATGGATTAAAACATAATAAAAAATACCATCACTAAAAAAATTGAATAATCATAGTAGAAGAAACAAGGTGACCAAGTAAACAAATCGCAACTCAACACAATATTGGTTTTCACCTCTAATGGTAAAATAACATAAAGATAAAGGACTCAAGGAGCACATGACATCTATAATATATGTACCCAAGAAAACAAATGAACCAATTGTGACATAAATAGGTTATGAACTTTCAACAATATGAAACCTAAAGATGAAAAAGGCATAAAATCATAAGATAGTACAAGTCTCAAGATAAAACCCACCTAGGGTAACAACCTACCCACACTGACACTTAACAACACCAAGATCACATGCGATAAGGCATCCATGAGTTTTACATATTATTTAACTCCATTTGTATAACATTATTATATTTAGTAAAACACTCTTAAGTCATAAATGACTTAGCTAATAACATAAAGTACGCACATGGAACATATATGGTGTTTTAGTGAATCTCTATGATCTTTAAAATTAAATTATAAATTGATTAGATGAGTCTTATTAATTATTTAGTAATTTTAAAATTGATTAATTTTTAATTAGTAAGACTTATTAACAATTTTCCCGTTAATGGGTCGACAAGGGTTAATCCTCTTCTAAGGAAGGATAGGTGTTTCTGGCAACCACTAGAGGAAGGTTGGATCAAAATTAATTTTATGGGGCAGCCAGAGGTAACCCAGGCATTTTTGGGTGTGGATGCATCACACGAGATCATGAAGGCAATATAGTAGCTCTCACCGCGAAGAGGTTACGGGATAGGACCAATAACGAGGCAGAACGTGAAGCTGCAAAAGAGGTTATCTTAGTGGGAGTTAAGATGGGCTTTAGGAAGTTACATTTGGAAGGGGATTTTGAAATCATCATAAATCGGATCAAGAAAGGAAAACTGGAGTCATGGCATTTTGACAAGAATATTAAACAGATAATGTGGTTTTTGCTGGAGTTTGAAGGCTTCTGAATTTCCCATGTTTATAGGGAGGCAAATGTGCTGGCTGATAAATTGGCCAACATATGAAAAAATAACCCCCCTAGGAATCAGAAGGTTATATTTGAATACTTTGGTCTTCTCAAATTGCATTAAATTAGAGTTGAGTTTTATTGGTTAAAATCCACTTGCCACCTCTAATGGAGTGACTTTCAATCATTACCCCCTATCAAGGACATTCATGGGAAAGTAAAGCAATACATGTGATTAAGTCGCACACAAGAAGGAATTGGAAAGCGTGTTTCCAGACCCTTCATGGGAATGGTTTTATATTGGAGAAAGGCCTCACTTCTTGACATACAGTGAGCAGAGCTTTCACAAAGTTGTATTTTCAGTTATGGAGGAAAAATTTGCTTTGGAATCTTGCAATCAAACACAGGCATACAAGGGGAGAGTTATGGCCCAAAGCTTGAAGCACATCTTTCTTATTGAAGATCAAGCCTTCCTGAGTGTTGTCATGGATTTTTTGGCCTAGAATACATGGATTCATACTAGCAGAGGAGGTCAAACTTGGACATTGTTTCACTGTTCATTATGCTGGTTTTGCTAGTTGGGGAGTTGAAAGTAGAGGTCCACAAGGTCATAGATATATGCATTGACTCACACTGGCTCCTGGGTATTGATGAGATCATCAATAGTGCTGAGATGGGGGTAGGGATGAACATGGGGATGAATCCATGGAGGAAAATTGGAGGCAGAGATGCTACTCTGCAGCCTCTAGTGGTATGGTCATCTGCAACCCCATGAAAAGTCCACCTGCCGAAAGTTGCTAGGGCTTGGTGGACTGTGATCAGTTTTCTATAAGAGAATATATGGGATGAGGAGGTTGGAAACAAGGGTTTCATGAAGGTGACCCCACAAAGAGTGTGCGACCACATGGTGATCCATTGAGGCACCAATTGAGTATGGGAAGGTGGGATGCGACTGGGGCATCCACAAGTGCAGGCATGTGGGTTGATGGGTCACTTCTTAGAGAGGAGGATTCAACTGGCACTGGAAGGAATTGTTTCTCTATGGTAGATGATCGCTCCATTCCCAAATTTTCAAAGGAATATGTTGCATCCTGGTTCAAAGAGTGATACGGCTGGGTAGCTTTCTGTATGGCTAGGTTTACTCCGAGTTTTTGTTTCTCTCTCTCCACTTTTGGGTTGGTTTAGCTTAAGGTGTTGATGCCTTTTGTTATTTTCTTACTTGCATCTATTTTTTTGTAAGGGGGAAAATTGAGGGCTTTAATGTTCTCCTACTTACCTCACTATTGTAAGAACTTTATCTTATTAATACAATACAATATGTTACCAATTAAAAAAAAGACTTATTAACAATTTTAACTTTATAACAATGAGTTTTTGTGTATTTCCTCTATGCACATCAATTCGTAATTTGAACAATATAATCTCATATGAAATGATACAGATTTGTAACTTATATATATCAAAAGATAATTTAATTTCACATATTTTTTACTCTTTCCAGTCCTAAAGATAAGTCCATTTAAATAGTGTAAAAAGTAAATCTCTCTAACAACCTTCTTCAAGAATGAAGGTTGCTAGATTGGTAAAATGCCATAACAATAGTTTTCACCATTGGATCAACATAAAACATAGTGAAAACATTCATACTAGTATTATTTAAAATCTCACTGAAGTGATTTGCGTAATTATGTAATTAAAAAAAGTTATGGATGAATATTTATCAGACTTCCATTGAAAAATCAAGCTCAAATAGGCCTAATTTCACTATAACAAATAATATTTGACTAGATTTCCATACAAAGGAACCCTATTTGATATTGATATATGTTAAATAAAACCAAAATAGGTATCTTAAAGGGTCTTTATATTTTTAAGGTGACATCTAAAATGAAAATTATTCCCTACCTTGACTCTTTACAACCCTAATCCAAAAATGTATGTTTTCATACCCATATCCTTACATACAAGTGTCTATAATACACATAGTTAATAATAAAGGATTCCTCCATACAATTGAAAATTATGCAACTAAATTTGTAAAATTTGGTAAAACCTTAATGGATATACAACACAAATGTATCATTTTGAAATCATTCTCTCCTAGGGTTTCCATACAAATTCTCATAGAATACTAGACATGCCATCAACATAACTCACAAGAACACCCTAATCATCTGTATAAATTATTTTAAAAATAAAAAGAGAACCTTAACTCAAAATAAAATCACAATCAAGCAAGCATGCATAAAACAATCTTTCCAACAAAAACTGCAAAAAGACTCAGAAACTCCTACCTTGAGAAGAAGAAGAAGAAGAAGAAGAAGAAGAAGAAGACTTCACTCCCAAGCTTTAAAAATATATTCTTTAACTTGAAAATCTTGATGTGAAACTTGTAACTTGTCTCCTAAAACTTATGTTCTGAAAAATATTTGTCTCTCCTCTAAAAAAAAAATACAAAACTCCTTTCAAAAATAAAAAACCTATTTAACTAGGCTTTCTAGGACAACTTCCTAAAAAACTTAACCCTGAAAAAAAAGATAAAATAATTTTTTTCTTTGTTTTTCTTCTTTTTTTATGAAATAAAATCAATTTACCTATTTAATTATTTTTTAAAGAAGGAAACACAATTTCCTTTCTCTTTCTTCTTTTAATATTAAATAAATACATATTATTTATTTATTTATTTTCTTTTCCCAAATTAAGTATTATATTTATATATTTTAAATAAATAAATATCCTTTCTTTCTTTTCTTTTCTTTTTTTGGTTTTGTTTCTTTTTTTTTTTGTTTTTTTGTAATTAAATAATTAATTCTCCACAAAACTCACTTTTTAATTACAATTAAAATTCAATTTATTTTTATTATTTAAATACAATTATATTACATATTATTATTTTTAATTAGGAATAATATTTGTAGCATATTAATAATTTATTTATATTAACAATGCCTTTTAATTTCTATTTAGACATAACTCTTAAATAAATCTTCAAACTTTATATTTAGACTTTTAATTAAACCCTTTTTAATAAATACAGGTATTTAATTAATTCATATTAATTAAATACCTGTATATTTAATATTTTATTATTTTTAGAAGGTTCAATTATTTAAACTTCATAATTAACCTTTAATTACTCTTTTACTTGCATCATGACAAAATACCACATTGACCTTCATGCATGCATACTAAAATCTGACCAAATCAAAATGCAGAAAAGATGCAACAACATAAGCATGCTCAAACAAGGGTTCATGAATTCACATCAAGTCGACGAAATCAGAGAAGGTAGCCAACCAGATACTTGTCCACTATTTCAAGACAAATGAGAGCTTATGCTAGGATTTAGGCCTGAATGTTATCTCCCCTCTCTTACCACTGAGATAATGTGATAGGGCACGTTCATCTTGGAAATTCAAGGAGTCGATGCCTGGTACCTGCAAACCTACATCACAAAGTCGAGCATGTACATAATATATAAAATAGACAATGATAGGGATCATTGGATTGTGTGTATCTTACAATGCAAGTGACTAGGACTCCATCCTCTACCACATCAAACACATGATACCAAAATGTAAGATAGATACGCCACACAACAATATAAAACATATACGCTAATCATATGCATGCAAGTATGTGATCAATAAAATTTTCATAACATATACCTAATCATCATTAAAATAACCAAAATATTCTGGCATTAATAATGAAAATTAAATTATGGATGGGCACTACATAAACCCCCCCTAAAATAAGGCTTACTCCTGGAAGCCGACAAACAAAAGAAGATTACAAGGTTTACATAAAGGTGCTACAATGATTCTCTTATGAATAAAGTGAATAATTCATTTGGGGATTTAGGTCTTTGAGCCAATTGGCCTACTATGATAAAATACCCTAGTACCATTCTCTGCAATGTCCTCCCTTACACATTCTATAAGAGTTCCATAATAAACATGATACAAACAACATTTATCGCTAAACCAAGCTAGCAACATCAAACATTCGGAATAGTCATCATAAAAGAGAAATAAAATTCACAAGCGGGGGAATAAAAAGTCAAGTAATAAATAATAAAATGTACCATGGTAATTAGACAATAAGTCAATTGTGACTAGCATCACAAAATAGATAGCAAAAAGAGAATCAGATGACTAGCCCAGGCATAAGAAAGTTTAAAAATTTAATGCTAGCCCAAACACAACATGAAAAAATCATCACAAACTAAAATAAATAATGAATCATAAAACATCACACATTACAAAGTGACTAGTATTAGCCCCACTCAAGGGAGTATCGCTTCACGACACCAAAGAATACAACATCCTAGACGCATTAGAGAATGTACCCAAACATAGTAGACAATCACTAAGGTAAGATGCATGAAACATGATTGTAACTAAACAACTTTCAAATGGTTACCAAAATATTATAAGTTACAATGGTCAACAATTAAACACCTAATGGGCATACAAAATCCCAAAGTTCCTAGTGTAGAAATCGGGCTTTGATGTCAAGTTTAACGCCCCGCCAAGGAACCCAGGAGAAATTAACCTTAAACAAGATACTAAACTTAGAGAATGAAGTTTATTTAAATAGTTTACAATTGATAATGAGTAACAATACAGAAACAATATAACATAAGACAATAAATACTCATAAATGTAACTCATTTATAGATTACAAATCCTGTGGCTTCCATGACGTAGATTTACATAAGTTAACTAATCTAATAAATACAATAAACAATATACAATCTCCATATAATGCAAATGAATAACAAGAACATCATCTCATAAATGATACCTAGATACAACTGATATCATAAGGTATAGATAATGAACCAACATCCACTGGACAAGTCACATGGTATGTAATAAAATTTTATACAAAGTACAATACAATATCCGAGAATATCACAACTGATACAATGATACAAGTATACATCATAAGAAAGATAAGAGAAAGTCTCCAACAATGAAGAATAAGAAGGTACAACTACAACAATGATCATCGTAGAAAAAGTCACGAACATGAAATCTCAATGGTAATAAGAAGCACTACCACTGGACCACGTGAAAAAAAAGTTCCACTTCCACCATGCTTAGGAGGTAACAACAGACCCACACACACGAGAAACAACTAAAAAGCAAAACTAATACAAAGGTACACTGGATAAAAAGCTAACAAGAGAATACCAAGATTAAAAATATAAAAGATCAAGAGATAAAGAAACTGTACCAAATACTCATGTAGGAACCTAGAACACATATAGGGAAGTCTCATCACATAAGTCTACCCTTGATCTACCCTACTAGCCACTCTAGAACATGGTCCCCAACTGACTCTATGTGGCTCAGTAATCCTTTCATAAAAATAAAGATACTAACCATGAAAGACCTTGATCAAGCATCTTCTCCCACTCCCATCCTTAGCCTGTACTAGTACTCAAGGCATAGACGAGACACATATCTATCTTATTAATATTTCTCTCAATTAATTTCATTAAGTTATTACTTATTGGGTCACTTACAGTGAGTTACCCATGTAGCCTCTTAGGGCCCTGGCCCCCATTGCGAGCCACTTCCCCTTTATGCTCCAAGATAACCTACCCTAATGCTCCCAGCCACAAGACCAAATGAAGATAAAATCATTTAACCATAAAAGACTTCTCTTAAAGCATTACATCATGAAATTCATCAATAAAAATGTTGAGCATAACAAAGAATAATACATCCTATATAAGGATCCAGATTGTCCATCCCATAATGGACATCTCAATAAGTCATCCATCTCATAATGGATATCTTAATAAGCAATTACAAAATTATCTAAATTTCATATCACCAAAATAATGATCCTCAATAGAATCAAAAGCATCTCTCTCCAACATGGAGTAAATCATAATAAAAAACACCATCACTCAAAACATTGAACAATCATAGTAGAATAAATAAGGTGACCAAGTGAACAAACCACAACTCAACATAATATTGGTTGTCACCTCTTATGGTAAAATAAAATAAAGATCAAGGACTCAAGGAACACATAACATCTATAACATATGTACCCAAGAAAACACATGAACCAATTGTGACATAAATAGGTCACGAAATTTCCATAATATGAAACCTAAAGAGCAAAAAGGATTAAAATCATAAGATCTTACAACTTCAAAGAGAAAACCAACCTAGGGTAACAACCTACCCACACTGACACTTAACAACACCAAGATCACATAAGAGAAGGCATGCATGCATTTGAAATATTATTTAACTACATTTATATAATATCATTATATTTATTAAAATTCTCTTAAGTCACAAATCACTTAGTTAATAACATAATGTACACACATGGAGCATATAAGGTGTTTTAGTAAATCTATATGATCTTTAAAATTAAATTTTAAATTGATTAGATTAGTCATACTAATTAATTAGTACTTTTCAAATTGATAAATTTTTAATCAATAAGACTTATTAACATTTTTAACTTTATAACAATGAGTTTTTGTGTATTTCCTCTATGCACATCAGTCAATAATTTGAATGATATAATCTCATATGAAATTATACAGATCTGAAACTTATATAGATTGTAAGATAATTTAATCTCACATATTTTCAATTCTTTCTAGTCCTAAGGATAAGGTCATTTAAATGGCGTAAAAAGTAAATCTCTCTAACAACCTTGTTTAGGAATGAAGGTTACTAGTTTGCTAAAAAGACCATAACTTTGGTTTGCACCGTTGGATCATCATAACATTATTAGTTAAAATATCACCGAAGTGATTTTCCTAATTATGTAATTAGAAAAAGTTATGGATGAATGTTCATAAGAATCTAATTGGAAAATCAAGCTCAAATAGGCCTAATTTCACTATAACAACCAACATTTGACTGGATTTCCGTACAAAGGAACCCTATTTGATTTTGATATATGTTAAATAAAACCAAAATTTGTAACTTAAATTATCTTTATATTTTTAAGGTGACATCTAAAATGAAAATTATTCCCTTCCTTGACTCTTCACAACCCTAATCCAAATATGTATGTTTTCAAACCAATATCCTTCCATACAGGTATCTATAATACACATAGCTAATAATAAAGGATTCCTCCATACAATTTAAAATTATGCAACTAAATTTTTTAAAATTTGTAAAGCCTTAATAGATATACAACACAAATATATCTTTTTTAAATCATTCTCTCATAGGGTTTCCATACAAATTCTCACAGAATACCAGACATGTCATAAACATACCTCACAAGAACATCCTAATCATCTGTATATATTATTTTAGAAATAAAAAGAACCTTAACTCAAAATCGAATCATAATCAAGGAAGCACAGAGAAAACAATCTTTCCAACAGAAACTACAAAAAGGCTCAAAAACACCTACCTTGAGAAGAAGAAGAAGAAGAAGAAGAAGAAGAAGAAGAAGAAGAAGACGATGACGACTACACTCCCAACCTTTAAAAATATATTCTTTAACTTGAAAATCTTGATGCAAATCTTGTAACCTATCTCCTAAAAATTGTATTTTGAAAAATCTCTGTCTTTGCTCTCCAAAAAATGACAAAACTCCTCTCATAAATATAAACTATTTAACTAGGGTTTTTAAGACAACTTCCTAAAAAAGTTAACCCTGAAAAAAAAAAAAATTCCTTTGTTTTTCTATTTATTTTTTTAAAAATAAAGTCAATTTACTTATTTATTTATTTTTAAAAGAAAGAAATACAAAATTTCTATTCTCTTTCTTCTTTTACTATTAAATAAATAAATATTATTGATTTATTTATTTATTTTCTTTTCCCAAATTATTTATTATATCTATATATATTTTTTAAATAAATAAATATCCTTTCTTTCTTTTCTTTTTTTTTTCTTTTTTTTTTTCTTCTTTTTTTGTTTTTGTTTTTGTTTTTTTGTAATTAAATAATTAATTCTCCACAAAACTCAATTTTTAATTAGAATTAAAACTCAATTTATTATTATTATTATTATTTAATTGTGATTACATTGCATATTATTATTTCTAATTAGAAATAATATTTATAGCATATTAATAATTTATTTATATTAAATATGCCTTTTAATTTCTATTTAGACATAATATTTAATTAAATCTTCAAAAAATTTCTTTAGACTTTTAATTAAATCTCTTTTAATAAATACATGTATTTAATTAATCCATATTAATTAAATATCTATATATTTAATATTTTATTATTCTTAAAAGGTTCAATTATTTAAACTTTTACTTAATATTTAATATTCTATATATTTAATATTTTATTACTCTTTTACTTACATCACGACAAAATACCACATTGACCTTCATGCATGCATATTAAAATCTGATCAAATCAAAATGTAGAAAAGATGCAACAGCATAAACATGCTACAACAAGGGTTCATGAATTCACATCACCTCGATGAATTTAGAGAAGGTAGTCAACCAGATACTTGTCCACTATTTAAGGACAAATGAGGGCTTATACTAGGATTTAGGCCTGAATGTTATCTTCCCTCTCTTACCACTGAGATAATGTGATAAGGCGAACTCATCCTAGCAACTCATAGAGGTAGATGCCTGATACCTGCAAACCTACATCACAAAGTCAAGCATGTACATAATATATAGTGTTGGAATTATATTGTGAATGTAGTACTGAGAGGGGAGGGGTGAATCAATACCTCTAAAAATTTTCTTCGTTAGCCTGTTAACCCTTAGTCATCAGTTTGTAAATTATCTTATCTAACTGTTCATCTTTCTTTATCTATATGCAATCATAACATAAGTTCTTTAATATGAAACCATACAAGAAACAATCATAAAAATAGATAACACATGAGACAAGATATGATATCGCAGAAAAATCCTGTTAGGAAGTAAAAACTGTGGTGGGGATTGTTACCCACAAGACTTCACTATTTGCAGATAAGAAGGGGTCAGTTAAGGCTTACAATTGGTCACTTCTGATGACCTACCCTATGAGGAGTATTACAGTGGAGCCCTATTAATATCTAATTCATTTGAAGCCTTAGCGACACTATTAAGTGTGCACTCTATTAAGAGATTTGTAAATAACTGTTAAGTCCACCTTCTACAAAAGAATTTTAGATGTGATGCACTTGTTAGAATGAAACTACATAAGTCTTTGATCTGATGATGTTTGCAATCTCTAATTGCTGATAATAGATCCAGTAAAGCTTCCTATGTATGAGTAATCATCTTTTCATGATTGAATAATACCCTTTTCTGCATGTCAGTAGCCTCTGTGTGTTCTTGATAACTGGTGTGACTTATTTCTAAAATTTGCATGAATTCTACCTTCTGCTCCTTAGATGCTCTTCGTGGCTATCAACAACAATGAATCCATAATTCAAAATTGATTGAACATCTATTTATACTATATTTTAGCTCTATTCTTGATTCACACTTCGTAGGTTAACTCTAGATCCAAGGTTTACAACTTGACCTTGATCTTTAGTTAGATATGTTTTAGATCCATTAGGATGCTTTAAAACATTTACATTATGCTTTCTTGACCCTCAAGTAATGATTTAAAACAAATTGAAAATCTATAAGTAGAATTAGATGTTTTATCTGACGTGTAAAAGTCAGATCCACTATTTGCGGGTTTGCTAACTGACTATCGGTTCTGATGGTTGGGCTGCTCTGTCAATCTGTCAGTTTTCTTTTACATCAGTGTTCCTTTCTTGAACTATTCATTGGGTATGCCTTTTTTTCTCTATCGGTTTTGTTCTCAAAACTGTATCATCAGTGATGATCTTCATGTTATGTTATTAACCTGTCGATGATGTCCTGTTTACTTTTTCAGTGCAACACTTGTTAGTGTTCATCAGTCAATTCCATACTTAGAATTTTATCATGACTTTTGTTCTATCGGGTATGCTTTTTGTCTACCGGTTATGCTTGTAGTCCGCTAGTTATGCTTGTACCGATGATCTCTGTCAATGTTTTTCACTAAGTGTACTAATGGAAAAAATTAATGTCACCAATCTCCCCCTTTGACATTAGTATCAAAAACATGATATGTGCAACATGCTGAATGTATTAGTATGTTCACCTATGTATACTTCTTCCTTAGTCATTTGAATGACTCCCCCTATGTATATGTCGGTAAGTGTAAGTATATATACATTTCTTTATGTACTTTTCTTCTCCCTTTCTTTGCCCTTTTTTTTTTGAAATATTGTACATAACTAGCTTTACATATCTATTCCTTTTGTACATACAATATACATACATTTTTATTCCTCCTTTTTTTATAATAAAGCCAAAGGTACTTACATCTTGTCAAAAAGGTGGGAATGTGAGGACTTGATCTCCTCCATCATCTTTTCCCATTTATCCTTCAGCATTTCTAGAGCCATGTGCTCAAGTGATATCCCTACATGTATATCATAGATGTTGTCTACTACAGACATCTCTGGGGTTGCAATTAAGTTTCTTGCTTCAAAAATATGCTATTTTAGAATAGTAAGATTAGGCAAGATGTGTGCATGTAGTTCGGTAATCTCACCTCTTAATTGTGTTTCAGCATCCCATATTTCTTGCCTTAGCCTATTAGCCTCAATGACAGGTTGTCATGATGTGCCTTGATACTGTCTGTATTTGAGGTTAGGCTTTGTGCACTTGTTGTGACATTAGAATCTATTTCTGCTAACTTGTCACTATTTTCTTTTGTAAACTTTTCAAGTGTGCACATCTTTTGAACTAAGGTAATTGCCTCAACAATCATTGGCTCTAATTGATCAGTTAGTTTAGAGAGCTTTACCTTGTTCACTACCACTTCTTGGCTGGTCTTATAAATTAACTTGTATTGATACTTTTTCTCTGTTTGTTCTTCCATTGCTTGTTCTGCATCTACATTCTTGTTTGTGATTGCGTCACTAAGAATAGCTATTTTCTCCTTAACTATAGCATGTTGTTCAAGTTTTACCTGAGGAACAAGTTGTTGGAGAATGTCTCTTGCCTTGTCAAGTGCCATTGTTTCCTTGTGTTCCTGTATCATTTTATTTTGAATGGCTTTCCAACTCTTGAAGTTTATCTGTGTCCAAAGTAGTAATATCCCAGTTTGGCACTTTAATTACTTCATCCATTGTGACAACTAAAATATCTTTCTTCACTACTTTCCTCTTCTTCTTCTTTGGCTGGGTGGAAAATTGATGTACTACCATGTGTAAACCTTGAGATTGGGTTGACTTGGTAGGTGAGGGTTGAGAAGATGAACCATCCTGTTGTTTCAGTTATGTTTCCACCAAATGGTTTGGTGAAGACATCTCCTCATTGGCCTTAGGTGTATCAACAGATATATCTTATTTTTGTTTTGTACCTTCATCATGCTTGACTTCTTCACTCTTATCTTTTTCTTCACCCTTTCTCAATGTATCCTCAGTTTTTTTATCTGCTTCTTTGTTCTGTTTATTAGATACTTCTTGTTGAGTGTCGGTTGCATCTTTCATTTCTGTATTTGTATCCTTTTGAGTGTTGGATGCATCTTTTTTTTATCATTACCCTTGTCCTTGGGTATATCATCATCCTTTTTAGATGATTTATCCTGACTTGATTGAATATCAATAGCATCGATTAATATATTCATGTTTGTTGGTGTATTGACTGTTACAGTGTCAATAGTTGAATCCTGTCCGTTGGTATTGCTCTGTGCAATATTTATATCTTCATCTTTTTGTACATCTACCATAGGGTCTTTTCCTGTAATGTCATTGACAATGTTGTCTAACCATGATTCATCATTTATATCATCAACTAAGTTACCTTTTATTGTTAACTCTTCTCTGGTAACTTCTTAAACCTCTAAACTAATGTGAATTGGACTTGCTGGTTTTTTATTTTCCTCACTTTGAGTGCGGTCAAGAGTAGTGTTTGGCCTTTCTTCATCTACAATATCAACCTATTTCTGGCCAGTTATTTGAACTTCTTCACTGTATAACTCAATTGTTGAGTTATATCCCTGAGTGATAGTTTCCTTCTCATCACTGCTCTCCTTATCAGGATTGAGTATCTTGCTCCATTTATCTTGAGCTTCTTGTTCTAGCTCTATAAAATTATCTTCCATAAATTTGTAAGCTCTCATTTTGGGTGAGAAAATTTTCTCATATTTCTTCATGATTTCATTTATTTCTTCCATTTTTTATTCAGGAGGCATAAGAGTAACAAGTACTATTTCTCTTATCTGTTTCTCCTCATGGAGTGCAAATGTGTACCTAGAAGATAATCTAATTAATAGTTCTTGTGGTACATCACGTGTAGTGAATTGAAGTGGAACATAATAGTGTCTCCACATTTTAGCTATAATTGCATCTTCAATTTAATTCTATTTTGCAGAATCACATTTCAACCATTTCTTAATCTTAGGATGTGCAATAGATGAGGCTTCTGAAATGTACTTACATATTTCATCAATGTTTTCAGGAGTTGATGTTACCTTTGTTTTTTCCTTTGCTTGTTCAATTACAATGTCAGGCTCATCCATAGTTGAGTCCTCTATATCCTCATTTGTCTGAACAAATTACCTCCTTTTGGTAGGTTTCCTAACTAGTTGTTTTCCCTTTGATGTGTCATGTTTCCTTTTATCATGGGAGAAGGAGTTGCATCCTTTGTTGTCTGACTCCTCGTTCTTGACTTCTTAGGTGGTGGAGGAGGGGGTGAATCAGACTGTTCTTCCTCTGATTCATTTTCCTCTATTGTAGCATCAATGGGTAGCTGGTCCTTAGTGATTTCCTCCTTACCCTCTTGTTCCTCTTCACCGTTAGAAGATATATTCAATTTCTCTTTCAATTTCTTTACCATTCTTCTTGATTGTTTTACAGCTTTCTTGACAACAAGATTTGTTTTAATCTTTTGTTTCACCTCTTCATAGGTTCCAAATCTTTTTTTTTTGTTGTCAATTGGTTCATTCAGTAGTGCCTCAATGCACTCATTGGCTTGTCCTATTTTGATTTCATATTCTAGTCGTGAAAGCCATGATTTCCTAGGTACTACTGCTTGAATATACGTGAAATCAGTATCTACCATGAAACATATATTCTCTCTGTGTTCCTCTATCATATTTTCAGGAATCCTTGTTCTAGTTTGCAACATTTCCTTAATGGTTTTGAAATACTCATGTATTACATTATCAAAATATGTTCCTAGTGATTCTATGAATTCACCTATCTGAATGGTTATAGGTCTGCTTGTGTCCCATACAACTTTTCCTATTGAAGGAAAGTATTATTCAAAGTAAAAGAATATGTACATTATGAGGGAACCAAACTTACAAGTGTTTAATTTTGAAGATCTTATAGTGTACATGTTCTCCTCCAGTTGATGTAACAAGATCTCTGCAAGATCCATTTTCTTTCCTTGTTTGATGATTTTGTATGATGTGCTCATAGTAGTGCTTGATATGCTATTCATTCTGCTTGCCTAGAAGATTTTATATCCAACAACACATGCTCCAAACTTCAGCTCTACATCGGTAATGGTGTTGACCTTGAGTGCTCTTTTGTCTGATTTAGCACCAGTCAATTTTTCCACTTCCGCTAGGGATGGGTGCTTGTGAACTTGTGGTTTATTGGTCATAGGATAACCAGTAACTACATGAATAACATTCTTTGTTATTGGTTTTGGCTTATTAAGCCATATAGTCTTGTTGTGCATTCTGCTGAGAATAATCTTTATCCATTCTATTTTGAAGACTTTGGGAAAATGTAGTACATTCGTGAGTCCTTTCACTTCCAGATGCTTGTGCTCATCTTTGAGTTTTCCAACTTCATCACATAGTGCCCTGTAGGCATTATCTAGGTCTAGATCTCCTATTTCTGAGATCTTGCAGTGTATATAGGACCTTAGGTCCTCTACCGGAAAAACCCTAGGTGGGATTCTAGAGAATGCTCCAGAATCGTCAGGTTATGATGCTATTTCTAGGTGCAGCTTATATTTGGGTTCAGCACAAGAGCCTCTGCTGACAAGTTTGAACATTTTCTTCTTATCTTCCTTAATCTTTTCAACTCTAGAACTCGATGCCATCATGTTGCAAACTTTTAGGGATTTTTGCAAATAAAATAGTGTGGTTAGTGAATGTGGTTACTTACTGAATCTCTATGATTGCCTATGAATGTGAATTCTTTGTGTTGAATTGATTCCTACTGGGTTTCTCTCCAAATTGCTTTGAAATCACTCTGCTCTGCTCAAAAATTATGGGTGCGAAAATGAGTTCACCCGTCAGGCTTTTATAAATTTTGTGCCCTAAGTTGTCATTAATGCTCACCAACTCATATGTATACAAAGATTGAGTTCATCGGTAGAGGCATTCATAACATCTTTGGTGTCTGTGCAAAGCATTGGGGTTGCTAGCAGTTTTGGTGACTTCACCGATGATGGTCGATAAAGTGGCGAAGACAGCTTTTGTTGCCTCAAGGTTCACCGATGTCCGTCGGTTTACACTTAGCAACTTGGCACTTGTGTAATTACCGATACATTCTAGTAAGTAGTGATAAATTTTTTGTGTGTTCACCGATGCATATTTGTACCCAATAACTGATGGTATTATTTTTCAACAGTTTAAAAATAACAATATATTGCATCTTTTATTCATGCTAATGTTACAATATGAACTATGTGTAATGGAACCAATGCATAATATAACTTGTCATAATGTAGTTCCATACTTGTGCAATTTAGTTGGAAATAATGATGTCACTGGATCCATTGGATGGGGTGTCACCATTTGCATTGCTTTTTCCAGAACCTTCAATGTTTGTGGCTTTTACCCACATCTTGTTTCTGATTCTCTTGATGTCATTAATGGTATTTCCATTGGGATGTGTACTTGTATCTGTCAGTCGGTCTTTGCAATCTTTTATCACATGTCGAACCTTATGACAATGTAAACATGCCATACCTGGATTGGTCCAACCTCTTGACCTTTTGGTCCATTTTCTCATATAGTTGGCAGCAATATGACCATACCTTCCACATAATGTGTAGTTTATCCATGTGTTATAGTCCTAAACATATGAGTTACCTACTCTTGTTGGTTTGTAGCTATTATCAGTTTCCTTTGGTGTCCAGGCCTTGATGTTCTTTTTCCAGCACTCCTCATGTGTATGCCCATTCATCTTGCAGGTAGGATAGTACTTGTCCATGTAGGTTTTCATTTTTGGATTTGTTACTTTGGATCTACACTCATGCACCTTGTGTCCTTTCTTTTGACATTTATAACAATTACCAATGAAAGTAGATTGTGCTTGAGGAATACCTTTCATTTTGCTTCTGCAAATATTTGAGGTGTGGCTGGGTTTTCCATAGTTATTGCATGACAACTTCTTGGATCTTGGGGTTGTGAAAGCATTCCTTTGATCTAGTTGATTAGAAGATTCACCATTCTCATTGTACCCTAATCTTGTGTAGTTGTTGACTCTTCTCTGTCCATCAAGAAAATCATCCATCCTTTTGTTTCTTTCTTTAGCTTTCATGATCAATTCATTGTGTTGATTCTGGACTTTGATTTCATGTTTCAATTTTTCATTCTCTTCTCTTATCTCACCAATGATCTATATTGTTTCAATGAGTTCAGTATTTAATCTATTTGCCTCTTGACTCATAAGAATAATTTGATTGGTAATTTCATGGTGATGCTTAGTAAGTCTTTGAATCTCTGATTCTTTTTCTTGTAGCTTCTCTGTTATTTTCCTCCGATCATCAATGGCTAGTGTTCTTTCATTTTCATCTATTCTTGCATCATTCATGACATCAATCATTTTCACCATTTGAGTCTCTTGACTGATTTGCAGCATTCTCAATTACTTGGTCAGATGTTGATTGGCCTCATGTAGACTTGTGATCTTTTCATCTGATTGGTCTGATGATTTACTTGATGTTGATTCTGTTGTATTAAAGTGATCTTGTATTTATGATTCTTTGTATTCCTTCTCATTCAGCCTAGTTGCCATAATCTTTCTTTCATCAAGAACTTTTCTCAAGTTGATTCTCACCTCTTTATACTTCTCATAGTTTATCTGCATCTGTAACTTCTCATTCTCAATAGTCATGTCCAATATATAATTTTCCATTGCTCTAATCTTTTCTCTAAAGTCTTTAATCTTTTTCAAGAAAGAGACTTAGCTCTGATACCAATTGTTGGAATTATATTGTGAATGTAGTACTGAGAGGGGAGGGGTGAATCAGTACCTCTAAAACTTTTCTTGGTTAGCCCATT
>MU224434.1:1947930-1959905 GCA_018584345.1 Thuja plicata
AGAAAGAGACTTAGCTCTGATACCAATTGTTGGAATTATATTGTGAATGTAGTACTGAGAGGGGAGGGGTGAATCAGTACCTCTAAAACTTTTCTTGGTTAGCCCATTAACCCTTAGTCATTAGTTTATAAATTATCTTATCTAACTGTTCATCTTTCTTTATGTATATGCAATCATAAAATTAGTTCTTTAATATGAAACCATACAAGAAACATTCATGAAAATAGATAACACATGACACAAGATATGATATCACAAAAAACTCATGTTAGGAAGTAAAAACTACGGTGGGGATTGTTACCCACAAGACTTCACTATCTACAGACAAGAAGGGGCTGGTTAAGGCTTACAATTGGTCACTTTTGATGACCTACCCTGTAAGGAGTATTATAGTGGAGACCTATTAAGATCTACTTCATTTGAAGCTTTAGCAACACTGTTAAGTGTGCACTCTGTTAAGAGATTTGTAAAGATTTGTTAATTCCACCTTCTACAAAAGGCTTTTAGATGTGATGCACTTGTTAGAATGCAACTACATAAGTCTTTGATCTGATGATGTATGAAATCTCTAATTGCTGAAAATAGAACTAGTAAATCTTCCTATGTATGAGTAATCATCTTTTCATGATTAAATAATACCTTTTATTGCACTTCGGTAGCCTCTGTGTGTTCTTGATAACTGGTGTGATCTGTTTCTAAACTTTCCATGAATTCTACCTTCTACTTCTTAGATTCTCTTCGTTGCTATCAACAATAATGAATCCATAATTCACAATTGATTGAAAATCTATTTATACTAGATTTTAGCTCTATTCTTGATTCACACTTCAGAAGTTAACTCGTGATCCAAGGTTTACAACTTGACCTTGATCTTTAGTTAGATATGTTTTAGATCCATTAGGATGCTTTAAAACATTTACATTATGCTTGCTTAACCCTCAAGTAATGATTTAAAACAAATTAAAACTCTATAAAAAGAATTACAATGTTTTATCTTACATGTAAAAGTCAGATCCACTATTTGCAGGTTCGCTAACTGACTGTCGGTTTTGATGGTCGGGCTGCTCTGTCAGTCAGTCAATTTTCTTTTCTGTTGGTGTTGCTTTCTTGAACTGTTCATCGGGTATGCCTTTTCTTCTCTGTCAATTTTGTTCTCAAAACTATATCATCAGTGATAATCTTCATGTTATGTTATTAACTCGTCGGTGATGTCATGTTTACTTTGTTAGTGCAACACTTGTTAGTGTTCATCGGTCAATTCCATACTTAGCATTTTCTCATGACTTTTGTTTAGTCGGAAATTCTTGATGTCTACTGGTTATGCTTGTAGTCTACCAGTTATGCTTGTACAGATGATCTCTGTCAATGTTTTTCACTAAGTGTACTAATGGAAAAACTTAATGTCATCATATAGAACATAAAATGATAGTGATCGTTTGATCATGTGAATCTTGTAATGCAAGTAACTATGTCTCCATCCTCTACCACATCAAACACATCATACAAAAATATAAGATAGACATGCCACACAACAATATAAAACATATACGCTAATCATACACATGAACGTATGGGGTCAGTAAAATCATCATAACATATACCTAATCATCATAAAAATAACCAAAATATTTTGGCATCAATACTAAAAAGTAAATTATGGGTGGGCACTACACCAACCACATGAATTGATCATGCACATAGACCTGAATAAGCCTTATCCACTATAGTTTGAATAAATTCACAAACTCCATGACCTGAGTAAAATGTTCATCTTTCAAATATTTGTATTCATCTTCCAAAACATAATCTAGAGCAACTACGTTCTATTTCTCAATATTTGATCTCTCCCCAATTCCTCCAAAGGATAATGTATATATGCATGCACATCCTCAACATGTAGAACTCCGTTGGGCACGAAAGAAAAATATCCTTTTGGTTCATCAAATATGGATTTCACTGGGTGTTTCTTAAATATTTTCCTAGGCATCTAAGTAATATCCACAACTCTAGGAGTATCCATACTGAACTCTTTGCAAATGTAGGTTTTCAAGTTAAAATACCTCTTCCTTAAAATTCTAGAATAGGGATGAAAGATGTAGATGCAATCTCCTTTAACTGCTACTAAATCACCTCAAATGCTTTCCAAGCTCCTTCACTAGTATGCAACGTGTGAAATGAAAGTAACAAAATCATTTTTGTAACTTCACATGATGTAAAAAGATGTTAACATTAATTGCATTGGACTTCATAAAAAATATCATAGAACAAAGTATGTAAAATCCTTTCGCGATCCTTCAAAACATCTCAAAAATATCTGTGATTGATATATAAGATGTAAATTATATTTTTATAACTATTTATGCCTTTGCATCTTTTTCTTTGTCATATTCAGGGGCCACAAAAAAAATTTTCATAAAGAATTCCCCCTTAGATCAATGATCTAATTAATTCTTAAAAGGGATAACGATACCAAAAGTTGGTGCGATATTTCCAATAGCATCAATCATCTCTTTTCAAACCCATACATTAATCATTTCCTTCCCAACCTCGTTCACATCAACAATCTTATTTCCTTTATCATTTTCCACATTGTTTCCTTCTAGTGATCCTCCAACATTGTTCATTCTACAATTCCTATAAAGTTGACCATCATTATTGCAATTAAAACATGTCACATTAGCATACCTTGTGTCCATATGGTTTTTCCCCATTCTGTATTGATTTTCAATATGACCAAAGTTGTTATATTTGTAACAAGTTATATTCTTATAGTTATTCATAGTACTTAATCTACACTCACTTTCCTCGTGTCCATAATTCTTATAGATGTAAAAATAGCTAGAAAATGTAGCATTATTAGCTCTTCTTCTGCATTCTTTTTCTCTATGCCCCATCCTCTTACATAAAAATCATTTCACATTGAATTAGGTTGTCTCATAGGTTATTTAGTTTTTTATTCTGATGAATCAATTTTCTCTCTTGATCTAGAACTTTCACCTTTCTCAAATCCAAGTCCTTATGTATCTATAATTGGTCTTTATCTTTCCAATTGCTCATCAAGATTTGTAATACCTGGTCTAATTTGTCTCTATCCTTTTTGATCTATTGATGCTCATTATATTTTTCTTTCCTTTTATCTTTGGATTTGTTCAATTGATCCTTCAGGTTTTCAATGAAACTTTCAACATCCTTAAGTTTTTTCTCCACTTCTGAATTATGATTATTTGCTTTATCATTATAATCAAGCACAACCAAAATTTTCTTCTAGGAATTTCTAGAAACTGATAAATATACCATCAGGATCTTCCTTAAGCGGTTAGACTTCTTCCAAGGACCAAGGCTTTGATACCAATTGTTAAGATTGAAGAACACTGAGAGGGGGGTGAATCAGGGTTCTAACATATTTAAATTTTAACCACAATTTTCATATCAATAAAATTAACACAACTAAAAGTAAAACAAAACACAACAACCATAACATCATACCACCATAATTTTTATCATGTAAACCCTATTAGGGAAAAAATTTACGATGGGGATGGAACTCACAATATGTTTTAGATCTGTAGAAATAAAGGTGCCTGATTAAGGGTAAGGTTACATAACAGGGGAATGCACATGTTTTGAGGATTATATCCTAGATCTCTTTGGTTAATTACTAAAACCATGAACAAGGCTCACTCCCTCAGCAATCTAATACAAATTAAATAGATACGACTCATTGTCCCAATTATGAACTGATAAAAAACATCAAGCATGCTAATATGGTTCCAGTAGAGTATACAACTGATCAATTGATAGGATAAATTTGTAATGATGTTCCTTTAGTAGTATATCACATTCCTTAACCTTCAAATCACAATCTCTATCACAATCACTGTGATCCATCTCAAAAAATCAAACTCATATATCAACTTTTTTCTCAACATTGTTGGCCATAAGAACAAAATAAGTATGTGAAGTGAGTCGGCCCAATACCTTATCAAATCTCCATGTGAGCACAAAGAATAATGTGTATATCATGTGCCATATTGGTTCTAACTACTCCACTAATCAAACTAATTATACCATCGACCCAATAGGAGCACTGCCCTATCTAATAGTTAATTATCTATGTATGCATCTCTGACCTATTAGCCTGATATGCAAAAAATCATAACTCTACCAAATCTTACCATCAAACTCTGTAATCATAACCATAGATGTATATATTTCTTATGAATCATATCCTTCAATCCCACATAAAAAATCTGTCATATGTGTCCATACCAATCATAATACCAAAACTGTATATTTATGCCTATAAGTTTGTACCTAACTAATTTTACTACTGACCTTTTCTTTCACAAAATAGTGTTATCCAATCATCTAAAATATGTTTAGTTGTCATCAATGAAAAAATATAATCACTCCATTAGTGTCTCTTTCCAACAATAGTTTCCAAGTTTATGATGAATTATAAGATCCTAAAATAACAAATAATAGCTACACTCATTCAGTATTGACATGAAGCCTTGAAATCATTCAAAAAATAGAAAAAACATAGAGTAAAACCAAACTGGGCATAGTCCAATGCATCTCCTCTATTGATCATATGAAAATTATAATGCTAGGGTCTAAAAAATAACATTGTAACTATTTTCTAATTGTTCTTCTATATAGTGAACAAAAGAATCCTAGAGCATAAATTCTAGATCCAACCGAACTCTGCCCTCTTGTCTTATAATGTGCCCATGAGCTATTAAAGAAATAATTCCTTTAATTGAATCTCAAAAGTGCAACTTAGAAGGGCCTTACAAATTTTCCATGTGGGAGAATCATCATGGACGTTGTTACAGCTATCCCAGACATGTCGATCTATGTATCATTGTTCTTCTTCCTTGTGCATAACATTGATGCCACTTGAACCTTTTGTAACCTTATTGTCATCATGGGGGAATAAATTCCCAAATCCACTCATAGAAATTCCTCAATTTTTGTGCATGTAGCTGATTGCAAAATCATATTGGATTTGCCTCACAATTTACTGCTAGCTTAAAAAGTTGCATTTTTCCTTGAAGGAGGTGGACCCCACCACCCATTTGAATCATATGATCATGGAATAGACATGTGGTCTGCTATCCAAATTTATAGCAATAAATATCTCTTCTTTTTCCTCAAAAGGTTTGTGGTGCTGACATGTGGCAATATTTGCAATGAGAAAACTTGAAAAGTGAAGCATTTTAAGGAAAGGAGTCTCACAATCTTGGTATAAACTCTGTGACTTTGGCATTTTTCTGCCCCAACTTTGTGGGGTCATAAATTTATACTTGTTGCTCGAATTAAGAATAGAGTATGTTGCCGAAAAGGTCCCTAGGAGACCTAAAATTAGTCCCTCTTCACCACATCATATGGAGGGACATATGACATTTTCAACCCTAAATTTTTCTCTGAAAGCCTCCAAAAATGCACTTTTATGGAACATGGAAAAATACCAAAAAAACAAAAAAAAAAAATTTCTGATTTCTTCTCAATCTCAATTTTGTATTGCCTCAAAATTCCTAAATTTCCTTCAGAAATATTTGGATGAAGGCTAACCCAGATAGCTTTTACATTTTTATAAAATTACATGGGATCTTATCCCAGAGAGAAAGAACCTCAAAATATTTGGTTTTGATAGACCGTAATGCTTTATCCATTGGGCATAGAGTCATAAAAGGGTGCGATGGAAAATAGGCCTTCCAAAACAAGATGAGACAAAAAAACTTGTGCAAGCATGCACTTGGAGGAAAAATGGAAACTACAATATGCATTCCCTTAAGGAGGATGCAATATGTGTAATACCACTTCTTGGGAAACAAGAATACTCCTAACCTACTATGTAAAAATATTTAAATTGAAATGGTGTTAAAAAAATCCATTAGTTCGCTTGTTGAAGTAGCTTCCCTTTGTAACTAACTTTTGATATTGCTCATGCTTCTAGGAAATTATCCAGAAAAGGAAACTTGATAGGCATCCAACACGCTAGCATGCCTTACCAAGATTGAGAACAAAAAATATCACCCATGTTGGAATGTTTTCCTCCTACAAAAAATGGGGAACTTTAACTTTCTCTCCTTGATTCTCAGAGGTAAGCATGCTGAGCAAAAATCTTATAGGACATCTGCTTAAAATATTTGATCCCCTAATTTATTGTTTTCTAGTAGAGGATAGTATTGATGGCTCTTCTGATGGTACAAGGACCTCCTCTTGTCACTCTTATTGCACAGTATCTTCCATCTTAGGAGATGATGGCTTGGTGCTAAGGTTCGAACCAAAAACCTCTATTTCATGCAAGAATTGGTCTTCACTTAGCACCTTCTTACTTTATTTTTCCTCATGCTTCACATAGTTAGGAAGTTCATAAAATAATAGGAATAATTCCTCTTCTTCACTTTCATCCTCTATTTTTCTTGTGCCTTCCTACTATAACTGCTCATCCTTTCATTCCACAAGATAGGGGATCTCAGAAAAGAGAGAAACAAGATCTTCTTCTTCTTCTTATTCTTCATGAGGAATTCCATTGCCTTTGTAAGGAAATGGAAGTGCACAACCAGATGGTCTTTCCTCTTCCATAGTCACTAGTTACATGGTTCTTTCATTGATAGTGGTAGCTTGGATTGCAAGAAACTTCTCTTGTTATCTTCTAAGGACTTGAACTTGTTGTTGTAGCATGTGATCCTGGTAAGTAGTCTCATTTACCACTGGCAATATTTTTTCTCCTCCTCAAAAGCATATAAATCCTTTTGAAAATTCAACATTATCAACCTACTATTGGAAATGAGTTGAGTAACTAAGAGGAGAGGGGTGAATCAGTTACCACAAAAACAAATCCAAGTCCCTTAGATGTCTTAATCAAACTTATCACTATGCTCAGTTAATAAAAGATATTCTATTGTAACTTGGTTAACAAAGCAATCTTAAGATATCAAATGTGATTAAACTTTAGTGACTAAGTGTAGAAACATAAAGCATAAAGAAAATAATAGGTATACATATGACACCAATATTTAACGTGGAAACCCAATTTGGGAAAACCACCAATTGCAACTAGTTACTTTTTTTCACTCTTCTGAAGTGAGCTCTGTTAGGATCCAACCCTGTTAAAGGTTACAAAACACAATACTAGGTGTGACCCTGATAGAGGATTTAATCACCCTGTAAGGAATGGCCTTGTTAGAGGTCTTCAAACACTTCAATGTAGAAATGTCACCTTGTGAGAGGATTCTTGAAAGACTGTTAAGTATTTTTGTATCATCTTAAAATGGAAGCACTTCCATGTTAAGAGTGTTTAGCCCTCCTTAGGGGATGTATCTAACCTCCATCACATCATTCCCCCATTTCTACATCATCCCCCCTGATCTACTCCTCCTTATACCACTTTCGGGACTGATTTCTGCATTCTGGGTTGCAAGACTCTATTTCTAGGATACAAGGACAGGGTCAACCTCCTAGGATAGGGTCAACCTCAGCCCTGCCCTAGGATAGGGTCAACCTCGGCCCTGTCCTAGGATAGGGCTGACCTTGACCCTGTCCCAGGGTCCCAAACCCAGAATCCCATAGTTTCTCGAATGTCACTTTTTGCAAAAAGTTCTCACCCGCTTTCGGGTCGGCTGTTTCAGGCTCCGAAGTGGGGATTCCTAAAATATATTTAATATAGGTCCTCTTCTAGGGGCATGGTTCTAATTGGAATTTAATTCTCCTATGTCGGCCTCCTTAGAAGATTATGCCCTAATTTCATATAAAAGGAAGCCTTCTCCTCTCATTTTCTCTAAGTCTTCTAAGTACAAAAAAGCTCTAACCAAGATTTTGTCAAGAAGCAAGTCTTTCAAGAATCCATTGTTCTACAAGTTTTCAATCTCTCAAGGTGTTCAAGTTCTCCATTGAAGATCAATGATTCAAGCTTTCAAGTCTTTCAAGGGATTTGGTGCAAGCATTCAAGATTTATCATTCAAAACCCTAGATCTAGCCATCATGGTGGTGTGATCTTCCTTCAAGATCCTTTGTGCATCCTCAAGAATCTTTCATCATCTCTTCAAGGTGGATTGAAAGCATACAATTATGGATTTTTATGGTTTATAAAGTCCATTCTTTCATATTTACATACTTGCATACATTTGAATTACAATTGCATATCTATTGAATATCATAGCTTCATTGTTAGATTCAATTCTACTACTTGCTAGCATTCTATACTTTATTGATTTCAAGGTTAATTCCTAAATCAGGGTTTGACTAAGGAAAACCCCTCCCCCACAACAAACAAACCTTTTTTTCTTGCAGGTATAGGTTGAGGACTGTAGATCTGAGACCAGATCTGGATACCCTTTTCAGTTTTCTTTCGGACAGCGCAAACAGGGACGCTTTCGGATCTTTGCAGGACAGGGTTGGTATTTGTGGTATAGGGTTGACCTCTTTTTTTCTTGTAGGTACAGGTTTGGGATTGAAGATCTGAGACTAGATCTGGATACCCTTTTCAGTCTTCTTTTAGATAGTGTAAATAGGGACACTTTTGGATCTGTGTAGGATAGGGTTGGCATTTGTGGTACAGGGTCAAAATTTTTCATAAGACGACATCAGAACGGAAAAATATTTCTGGGTTTTGTTCTTCTCTATGTTTCCTTTCCGGATCATACTTTAGATTTTCCAGAAATTGAGTATAGACCCAAAAAAATAGCAATCTTTGATCTACAATATTTCAAGGTTAGTGCATTTCTCCTTTCCATTTCAATTCAAATCCTTAATCATTCTAAACCTATCATACACTTACATTCATTTCAAAAACACATTTTAAGAGGGTAACCTAGGAGCTCCTTCTTTATTCTTATTTCTAATAGATTGATTCATTTATGCATTGATCCTTTTTGGGTTGATCAATTTGGATCCTTCCTTTGTGCATTTGAGAATAAAAGGGAATATCTTATCTTTCCCTCCACTCTAAACATTAAATGTAAAGGTGATAAGTGATTTGAGTATCAAAACACTCTTATTCCATAAACATCATTTTTCTTCTTTATATTTTGGTGAACCCGCGATAGACAACTCTTTATTTTTTGGTGTTAAATTTGCATGCATATAGAAGTAGGTTTTCTTTTATGCTCTTGCATTTAAATTTCAAAAATTATAAAAATCACAAAATTTCTTTAAAAATACAAAAACATTTACATCTTTCATTGTGTTCAACATGTATGATTTTTGTTTTGAATACTTTGATGAGGATTTTATTACAAAAAATGATAGATCCCTTAATGAGGTACATGGAAGTGAGAATACTAATGGTTTGAATGAGATCTCCATGGATCCCATTCCTATTTCATCCTCCTCTACAATCTCTTCAATTGACCTTTACCATAGAAGTGAGTTAGGGATAGATGTTACTTCTTCTCCTAATATAGGTCTTTTCTATGAGCCTACTTTAGAATACAATTATTTTCCCTATAGGGATCAAGCTTTAGGCACTCTTACAATGTGCTTTATCGATAGGGAGGATAATCCTCCTATTTGGGATGAACCTTTGGATTTGGATGTTGATTACTCTCTTCCTCATGAAGCCATTATGGGTGATTCTACTTTTAGGGATGAACCCTTGGATAAAGATATTGATTTATCTCCTCTTTGTGAAAATTCTTTGATACAAGAGGGTGAATTATTAATGAATGACATATTCATACATGACCATGACTCTTTTTCTAAAACACACTCTCCTTATGTAGGCATTTTAGAGAAAGAAGAAAACATTATAGATTTTTTACCTCCATTTGGCATTTCTTCTAGTAATGAGGCATTAGCAAGGAATGATATGAATGCTCTCCCTCTTAGTGATGATCCTATGGAGAATCAAGCTCCTACCCCATCTTCTCCTAGGATGTATTCCTTTATTTTTCCTTCTTGTGAATCTATCGAAGATACTAATGATGATATAGTGATTACTGAAGTTCAATTGACTTCTTTTCATATGGCTTCTTGTTATGGCCATGTTTATCATTTACTAGTCAAACAAGGATTCCATAATCAAGGATGTACTCAACATAAACATGGAATTCAAATGCCCTTACAGAATGGGGGGCATGAGCCTTCTTGTGGATTGGGATTTAATCCTTAACAACATATCAATGTTACCAACATATCAAATAACATTTCAACACATGATGACCCTATGAAGGAATTTGACCAAGAGGTTGTTTTGCCTAAACTCCTTTGTGCTAAGATGATTGCTAGACCTAAACACAAAAAGAAACGCAATCTATACTTGAAGATTCTTCCTTTTTGTTTCTATTATATATTTCATGATCACTTAAATAAATTCCAAGCTCTACATTATAAGATTAGGTAGCTCTTTGGTAGTAAAACTATTTATATATCATGTGCCAATGAGTTATATTTCAATACTATTTTCTCTAAATAACATTTATGTTCTTATTATGGAACTCCATATTATGTAAACAATGTTAGCCTAATCTTTGGGGTCTTGTTGTCTTGCATAGTATTGTGAGTGCTATAATAGGTCCCTTTTCATCCTTGTCCCTACACTTGAGGGGAAAGGATGCCATCTCCTTCTTTTATGTCTTCCCGGGATCCACTTTCCCTTGGTTAAGCAGTATTTATCTATTATGTGATATCCAATCATATATGAAAATTTTGGTTTGCATTGAGGATCTATATCTTTGATAATAACATATTTCATTGTTTGACATTGGGTTTCCATGGTTGATAAATCTCTCACCTTGGAAACTGAATAGTGTGTTATCTCTCACAAAGGTTACTTCCTTACTTCTCACATCATATCTCTTTTCTACAACAACATCTCTTGATATAATTTGATATATCCCTTGCTTTCACCCCTGGGGGGCAAGTTATTTTCCTTCTTCCTCTATCTAAGGATCTACTTTCCTTAGCATAGTGGCATTCATTTATCATATAACATTATTTCCTTATAAAGATATATGTTTTGACTATGGATACCCTCTTATATGAGAGGTGATTGTCCTAGGTCATTACCTCTTCTTTATTTTGCAAAATATGCTTTTGATAAACTCTTGCCTTTGCTTTGGGTTAGAGTTTGATTCCTTCATCCTAATATTCCTCTTCCTCTTCATCGCAGAGGGCTTGATGATTGCATCTTTGGTCCCTCTTTTCTTGAGAAGATGACAATTTTATCCTAAGCATTCCTCTATGGTGAGGGTATTGTTGATAAGATCTCTTCCTTTTTGGGGATCCTTTTTCCATAACTGACATATCCATTTCATGATTATCTATGTTTTTGGATGTAAGGGTCAAGGCTCTTTGCTAAGAATATGGTATACATTGTTGTTAAGCTAGATATCTCCTTACCTTGTGAAGTAGGTGTGAGTGTGATAATGGGTACCTGTTATATGGACACAAACACTTCAATAGATCATTATTTTAGCACATGGGGTTAGTAAAAAGAATGAAAACATAGCAAACCCTCTAAAAGAGATCTATTGCCTTCTAACCTAGGAAGAGTATGCCCACCAACATATCAGCCCTCAGAATATGTTGATAAAACAGTGACCAATACAACCTAGGTATGAAGGATTTAATTCAAAACAAGCTAAAATGATGAAACAAGCATGCATCCAAGCTATGAAAGATGAAATAACACTACAATTAGTATTGAAATGAAGTAATATGAAATTCTATGATAAAACTAGCAGCATAACAATACAAATTTTATCTCTATGGAAGGCCTATTTGCTCTCAAAACAGGCTTCTATTTATAGAAGAAATGGGAGAGAGAGGGGGTACAAGGTTCATTTATGAGCTTGGAGGCCCAATAAATGCACATGTAGGTGCCATTAATGCCCAAGGATTTAATGAGGCATGGGAGAGACATGGGCTTAAGGAATCTTCATTAATGAAGTCCTTAATGAGGCATGTGGGGGTGTAAGAGGGTTGAGGACTTTAAGAAAGTCCAGCTTGAGAAAGTGGACTTTCTC
>MU224434.1:1966857-1987352 GCA_018584345.1 Thuja plicata
GGGTTGGATTGCAAGTGATACTTTGATTTAGAGATTTATTTAATTCCATTATAATTAAATACTATAGCCATGTTTGATTTAGATTTGATCTGATTGGTCGATATTGATTTGAATTGTATGGCTATAGCAGATAAATATAAATCAGTGATAAAAATCACCTAGGACATTAAATCGATTAAAAGAATTATGCCAAGCAGTAACAGGGTCATTTGGACATAAATCGAGGGTATGATCACACTTAGGGCAAATAGGGTCCATAGTTGCGACAGACCGAAATTAGGTGGTTACAGTAGGTATCCTCTTTCTCTTCCTTATCCTTCCTAGTGGGTAGTCATGATAATGAGGGGGGCATATATAGGGTCTCCCTTGTACTATATTTTACATTTATTTACATTTTATAGCATGCTAAATATTTGGAAGGTAACGCACACAAGTTGCTAAATCCTGAAGAGACACACATTTTTACTTTTGCTAAATCCTTGGAAGGTAACGCACGAGTTGCTAGACCCTAAAAAGATACGCACCCTTTTTTATGATATGCTAAATCCTCAAAAGGTAATGCACATATGTTGCTAAATCTTGAATGGACACGCATTTTATATTCTATAGTGATACAAGAATGTGGATCTATGGATATTTTTCAAAAAGCCGTCAGAAGACACACTTACAATTACAAGCATAATTTATGGGTGAACCTATTTAGCTCTCCCTCCATGGTGATTCATAGTAAGGTGGGCATCTTACTAGGTGAGGTAATCACTTTCTCTTTTCTCTCTTTCACTTTCATGCTAGTAGGATTAGATCATGAAGCTATGTTATCAATGGTGTTGTTCTTGTCTTACTTATGTAGTCATGTATGTTCTCTATGATTGAAGGCTCTTTATATTCCATATCTTTATGTATGAATGTTGAGTTAGAATCCTTTGTCTAAGGATTCATGTCTTTTACTTAGTGATATTCTACTTTGTTGCAATCCACCGGTGTCTTTCTTCTAACTTTACCATGAGCACGTTCAATTTTCGTACTCCCGCCAAAGTGGGGGCTTAATGTATCATCTTAAAATGGAAGAAATTCCATATTAAGAGTGTTTAGCCCTCCTCAAGGGATGTATTTGACCTCCATCACATAATTCCCCTATTTTTGCATCATCTCCCCTGATCTACTCCTCCCTATACCACTTTCGGGACTGATTTTTGCATTCTGGGTTGCAGGACTCTGTTTCTAGGATACAGGGATAGGGTAAAACTTGGCCCTACCCTAGGATAGGGTCAACCTTGGCCCTATTCTAGGACAGGGCTGACCTTGACCCTATCCCGGGGTCCCAAACCCAGAATCCCACAGTTTCCTGGATGTCGGTCTTTGCAAAAAGTTCTCTCCCGCTTTCGGGTCGGCTGTTTCGGGCTCCGAAGTGGGGATTCCTAAATTGTATTTAATATATGTCCTCTTATAGGGGAATGGGTCTAATTGTAATTTAATTCTCCTATGTCAGCCTCCTTAGAAGATTGTGCCCTAATTTCATATAAAAGGAAGCCTTCTCCTCTCTTTTTCTCTAAGTCTTCTAAGGACAAAAAAGGTCTAACCAAGATTTTGTCAAGAAGAAAGTCTTTCAAGAATCCATTGTTCTACAATTTTTCAAGATCTCAAGGTGTTCAAGTTCTCCATTGAAGATCAAGGATTCAAGCTTTCAAGTCTTTGAAGGGATTTGGTGCAAGCATTCAAGATTTATCATTCAAAACCCTAGATCTAGCCATCATGGTGGTGTGATCTTCCTTCAAGATCCTTTGTGCATCCTAAAGACTCTTTCATCATCTCTTCAAGGTGGATTCCAAGAATACAATCATGGAGGTTTATGGTTTCTAAATTCCATTCTTTCATATTTACATACTTGCATACATTTAAATTCCATTCCTAAATTGGGGTTTGAATAAGTCAAACCTCTCCCCCCCCCCAAAAAAAAACCTTTTTTTCTTGTAGGTACAGGTTTGGGACTGTAGATCTGAGACCAGATCTAGATACCCTTTTCAGTTTTCTTTCAGATAGCGCAAATAGGGACACTTTCAGATCTGTGCAAGATAGGGTTGGCATTTGTGGTATAGGGTTGACCTCTTTTTTTCTTGTAGGTATAGGTTCAGGATTGAAGATCTGAGACCAGATCTGGATACCCTTTTCAGTCTTCTTTCAGATAGTGTAAATAGGGGCACTTTCAGATCTATGCAGGACAACGTTGAAATTTGTGGTATAGGGTCGACCTCTTTCATAAGATGACATTAGAATAGAACAATATTTCTAGGTTTTGTTTGTCTCTACATTTCCTTTCTATATCATACTTTAGATTTTCCAGAAACTGAGTAAAGACCCCAGAAAATAGCAATCTTTGATCTACAATATTTCAAGGTTAGTGCATTTATCCTTTCCATTTCAATTCAAATCCTTAATCATTCTAAACCTATCACACACTTACATTCATTTCAAAAACACATTTTAAGAGGGAAACCTTGGATCTCCTTCTTTATTCTTATTTTTAATAGATTGATTCATTTATGCATTGATGCTGTTTGGGTTGATCAATTTGGATCCTTCCTTCGTGCATTTGAGAATAAATGGGAATATCTTATCTTTCCCTCCACTCTAAACATTAAATGTAAAGGTGATAAATGATTTGAGTATCAAAACACTCTTATTCCATAAACATCATTTTTATTCTTTACAACTTTGTTAAGAGATTTGGATCACTGCTACAATTGTTAGACAGTAACAATGAGTTGACCAGATTGAAGAAGCAACTAAATTTGCAGATTCAAATCTCTATTATGGCTTTAACAATATCCTAACTAATTAAATATTCTTTTACATCCCGGTCTGGATATTCTGTCCTTAATCAGAATTCCTTCTTACTTCGCCTTTACTCTTCATATCAAAACTCTACATGGTATTCAATCCAAACTTGACCTTATATATATATGACAAGCCTTGTCAAGTTGGCTTGAATACCCTTTCAAATCAATAGGGTATGTGCACCAAGTTGTGGACCAGAAAAGTGGACACATCTTTAAAAAAAATTCAAATTTCATATAACCCAATCGGGTTATTGAAAATTTGAAATCATTCTAGGCTTGGTAACCAATCCTAGAAAATATTATAAAAAAACTCAATCTTTCTAAGAACCGGATCAGGTTTCTAAATTTCAAATAACTTGATTGGGTTTTCAAAAGAAAAAAGTACTTCAAAACCCAATCGGGTTTTGAAGAAGTAAAACTTATTCATTTTATTCTCCATAACCTGATCTAGTTTTGAAGAAATTAAAATAGGCTTTTCTCTGGAAGCCATAACTTCCACATACGGAGTCTGATTGACTCCATTCAAAAAGTGTTAGAAAGATCTTGAGATGATATAACACGTGATTAAGCTACATTCATCTTTAGGCATCAACATTTTTTCTCCCATCCATTTGAATCAAGTAAGGTATAAAACATGTATTCATTATTTCCCATACATGCAACATATAGGAAAATCAATATGCTCTCTCTCTCTCTCTCTCTCTCTCATGTAGAGCACACTGTAAGAAAACCTTGATGTGTTCCAACTCCTTATCAACTCTTCAAACTCCTTTCTTGAACACCCCAACTCAACCAATGTCTTGCTAGGGTGTCTCCTGACTTGTCAAAGGGATCAATATACTTCCCCTATCCTCTCTTTAATCTCCAAGACAAATTACAGAACTCTGCAATTTCTCCTTTAGAGACACCTTGCCTAAACCAAGCACAATAGCATAAAACTTCACCAGAGACTTAGAAATCCTTCCCTAAGTGATTGAAGACTTCAAATAGACCCCAAGGGTCAAGAATCCACCAATGGATTCAATCTTTTAGATCCAAGGATAGTCAAACCCTAACTGGCCTAAGATTCTTTGTAGCCCTATCTAGAGGGTTTTTTTGGACTTAACTTTCAGTTGCAGAAGGATCCAATAGATCTGATTGGGTTTCTAGACACCCTTTATGGAGTTTGTAAACCCCTCAAAGCCTTAACACTTCACTCCACTCCTGCACATAGGCCTAATTAGCTAGATTAGGCTTGGTTTGTTAGGTAAGTGGTCGAAGGTGGGTTCATAGAGTAAATTTAAAGACTGATATAGCTTCCTCTACCCCAAAATAGTCTAGAACCACCCTTAGTTTGATCCTTCCAAACACATATTGCACATGCATGTGACTGTACTAAAGAGCCAGGCTAATTACATAGAGATAATTAGCCTAGGGATTTGTCTCATAAATCTTAGGACTAACTTTGAGTGTTTGAGCTTTAGGATTCTTAAGGAACATGATCCTAACTTGTATTTTCTAGGTGGGTGAGCACATCCACTAGATAAATCTAAATTTAGGATGACATCTTTGTGACTGACCTAGTAAACTTTGGTTTGTCAGATAGTGAGCAAGTAAATTCTATAAATTTTAACAAAATTCACCAAAAAAAATTCAAACCAAATGGAATGCTTAAGGGACTCAAAACATGACATATTTATACAACTGGATTCACAAGATGAATTTGTACCAGGTCATACACTATCAAAATAGCTCAGAACACTCTTCTATTTTTGCCTCTAAACATCAAGCTCCATACACAGTAAGTTATCTTCTTCATGGAAGACATCAGATCACCTAATAGCATCATCTAGGCATTATAGATGCTTCAAGAAGTTGGTGTGGTCGGCTACAATGAAGTTGTCACTCTTCGAGCAACATTTTTCCAAATTTGTTCATGCAACATTTTTCAAAAAGACAACTTTTTGGCAACATATGGGAAAGTTCTTATTTTGGGCAAATGCCAACCTTACCAACCTCCAAGGGTGTGGGAGAGGTTCAAGACATGGCAAGAACCTATTCAAAGGATTTGAAACACAAACTTCCTGTGCTAGCTAAAAGTGGCCTCTATTTAGCAGAACACTTCAACATGGTCATTGCTCTTTAGTTGCATACAGGAATGAATATGGATTCATTCATCCTGCATGTATGAAAGAATTTCCCTATTGTCTTCTAGAAGGCAGGAGTATTAGTTTTCTCTCAGGTCATTGCAAACTTAGTGACTACACCAAAGACCTAAATCAAGGATTTTAAAATCTATGATAATGCAAATAAATGATTAATCTAAATGCAAATGCAGTTTGTTGTTCATCCAAGACTAATTAGGATTCATTTTAGAAGCACCAAATTGAGTGTGTAAGATGGATTTTAAAACACCAATTGAAATGTACTCTAAGATTAGATTTGCATGATTAACATTAAAACAACAATAAAAGCTATGCTAAGAATGCAAGAAGCTAAGACAAAAATGTAGCATAATAACTTTAATTAAAATATTAGGATGCTTTGTGAAGGAAAAGAGTTTCTCTTTTATAGAAATCTCTCTCAAATCGATGGTCGAGATCGAACAAAAAGAGTGGCTCAGATTTGATTAAAGAAGCACAATCCCTGTGCAAGTGATTCGATTGGTCGAGAGAGTCAGTTAACTGAACTGACTAATCAGTTATTTTGGAAACTTCCAAAATTAGTTCACAGTTAACTAAAATGTTTCCAAAATGATAATCAGTGGAGAATCAGTCAACTGAGTGGAACTAAATTGTTTCCATTTTGATAATCAGTGGAGAATCAGTTAACTGAGTAGAACTGGATTGTTTCCATTTTGATAATCAGTCAACTGAATTTGATGATGTCATATGCACTTTTAATAATTAAATTTATTTTGAATGCACATTTATGATTTTATAATTAATTTAATTCCTTTTTTATTTAATTGACAATTTTGTAATTTTTATTTAATTAATATGTCATAATATCAATTAAATAATTGACATAAGATATATTTTCCAATGTATTGTGATTTTAGGAATTAATTAATTAATCATGTACGATGATTGACTAGGACCTAGGGTTTAGGTCAGATCAGTTCAAATGTGATAATTGTCTATTTGATTTAGGACTTAGGTTTAGTCAAGATTAGGGTTTCTTGATTAATTGCTGAGATTAGGGGTCTAGGGTTTATGTGACCATTTTTAGGTGATTACACTTCCAACCAAACACTAAAATCACCAAAAGACAAACATGGTCTAACCATGGTTTTAGAAACCCATAGGTTTATAACTCACCTTAGGGTCCTTCACCTTATATCATAGACCCACACAAACACACACACAAGGGTGATCTCAAGGATGCAACTTATTACAAACACTAAAGAAAGAAAAATAAGAACTTCAGGAGGTGCCTTGCACCTCTCTCTCTCTATCCTCCCTCTCTCTCTACCCTAGAGAGAGAGAGAGCATACTAATTTTCCTATATGTTGCATGTATGGGCAATAATGAATACCTATTTTATACCTTACTTGATTCAAATGGATGGGAAAAAAATTGTTGATTTTGATAGATGATTGTATCTTAATCATGTGTTAGATTGTCTCAAGATCATTCTGAGGCTTTTTGAATGGAGTCAATCGGACACCGTATGTGGAAGTTATGGCTTCCAGAGCAAAGCCTATTTTAGTTTCTTCAAAACCTGATCGGGTTATGGAGAATAAAATGCATAAGTTTTACTTCTTCAAAACCCGATTGGGTTTTGAAGTACTTTTGTTTTTCAAAACCCGATCGGGTTATTTTAAATTTAGAAACATGATCGGTTTATGGCTTGGGAAGAGCTTTGGAAAATGACCAAAAGGCTTGGTGGCTCATTTTCCCTCCATTTTTCTTCTTTTAGACATTTTTTCATCTTGTAATATGAATTCTAAAATTTATCTGTATTAGGTTTGCAATCTGTCAACTGGGTAGCTTTATAATTTTCACCATAATCTCATATGTCTTCTTAGCTTTCTAACCATATAAATTTTTCTATTTTTGGACAACATTAGCATAGTAAACTTTAATTTTCTTTACCAGTGTCTTGATTGTCCTCACACACATATGTCTATCATTTTTTTAATAAATTTTGATATACTTAATAAAATTAAAAATAAATTACATATTATTGTTCTGTACTTGATTCTATACACTTTAAAAATAAATTAATTTTTTATTATTTTGATTCAAGTTATGCCCAGTGCATGAACAGGTACCAAATTTTAAGGATGCGATCACTTCAAAAAATCATAGAAACAAAATACTCATCAAAAAATTACAAAAAATACACAACTTCTAGATCTCACTCTTACCTATCATCCTACCAAAGGGATTTAAAAAATAATGAATATAACTATATCTTTTGTACCATGCATGGAAACAAATATGTTATGTTTTTCCAAAAAATTAGGAACATATTTTTGTGCGTGCCATGTTTGACCCTCTTAATCTTATCATTTTAAAAAAAAACTTCATGTTTTAGAAACTAGATTCAGAGTAATACAATTTTTATTTTTTACACATCTTCTTATTTTGAGTGCATGACCCTCAAACGCCTATTCCAAGTTTAGGTTTACCTGATTTTAGAAAAAATGTGTCTACTTATACCCCAATTTTTGGTCCACAACTTGGTGCACAGACCCAACAATGAAAATCAAATTTGTCGACTGCCATTAACCAATTAAACATAAAGTGTAAACTGCACTAAGTTAGCTAACACTACATGCATAACTCAGTTAAAACTGTAATCCTTTGATGCCCGACCATTAATCGAATGAAACTAAACTTATTGTATTGCCCACATGAACTCAGTTAATACAAAACTTCCTTCATTAAACAACTGAGCTCAGTTAAGTTTAGACATTTGTGTAACATCAATACATTTTTGTATACATTTATGTAACATCAATGACAATACACAATTGAATAATTGTCTTCAACAATCTCCCTCTTTGGCATTGATGGCAACACAACATGTCATTAGAAAAACAATTTTAGAGCAACACAAACAAGAATAAAATTTATAATGTCCTTAGTTTCATTCTTATTCTCATCCAGAAAAACTCCCTTTGTCTTCACAGTCACTGATATATAGATTTCTCCCTCTTACATCAATATTTGTCTCTGATAAAATTTCTCCCTCTGATATACTGATTTCTTTAACATGACATCAATAATATCTCCCTCTTTGACATCCAATTCCAAATACACCATCCAAAGAAGTTGTAATGTACCTGATGTACTGATTCATATGCAATAAGCTCTAACAGTCTGCATCAACTTGTTAGATCTTCACTGTAGCTCGGTTGATGCATCACTCATATGTGCTTTAGTGAGCCTCAGTTAGGGGAGTCACCCCTAGCTTTCCTCTAAGATAAAATAATGCATCCTTAGGTAAAGGTTTTGTGAATGTTGTTAGAGTAATAAGGTATTTTCTTATTAATTAAATCATTTTGATTTAATTATTAAGTCACTTATTATTTATGTTTTACTTAAGCTAAACGTTAGGCATATAATAATTAATTATTTCATTAATTATTATAATGCAACCTAGGTTAGTTACCTTTTAGGGTTTCCCTTTTAGGTTTTGATATCCTTTTATAAGGATTGATCTCTTGTATATTTTCTAATCCCTTTTAGTCTGATAACATAATCTTGCATATTTTCAGAGCACGTACTTTTCCTTTTCTTCTCTCTACTTCTCTGTGATAGGTTTTTGCATGCAGGTGTTCTTTGGGTTCTATGGATATGTATTTCGCAAACCTGCATGGCATCAAAGATGAGATCTCCTACAACTTGTTTGAGGGCTTGAAGCTGTCAGAGAAAGAATGGTTTGTGTGGATCAATCTATAATTTTGTAAATCCTTTTTTTTTTTGTAATAGGGGGTCACAATTTTTTGGTGCACTTTGAGCTCAAACTGACCTCACTGTTGAGTTCATAGCGCCCAAAAACCCCTATTTTCATATAAGGCATGTCCAATTTGGACACAGTTGTAACCTGAGGTAAAACATTTACCCCAGATCATACATGTTTACCAAGGCAAAAAATAATTTTCTCTAAAAAAAAAAAATTCAAAAACATGCTTCATTAAAAATAAAATCAAAAAGCTTTTTCCAAATAAAGCTTTGATTCAAAACAATTGCATGTGAAAAAGGTGATGTCAGCAAAGTACTGATGTAGCAGGTACCTAGGTCAGTGCTGATGTAGTACCTGCATCAGCACTGACATCAGCACAGGTCTTATATGAGCAAAAAGTTGACGGCCTTCAAATGTCATTTGTTTGATTTGTTTTGCCTCAAAAAGTAGTTGATGGTTTTTTGACCATATCTTGGTCATACGGAGGCCGATTTTAGACTTCCTTATATTGTCAGAAAGCTCTTTCCAAGACCCTTGTAGTGGTGATGGTTATGCTATTTTTTTATGCTATTGGGTTACCTATTTATCCAGTCAAAGGTAGAGGTTCTATTTTACACTCCGAGGGACATATCTTGAGTATCCGATATCTATTTTGGGAAAAACTTATATCATTTAAAATCTTGATCTCTGATCTTTATGATGATGCTAATTTTGTTTCCATATTATGCTCCAAGCTCATTCTATTCATTTTTTTTCTTTTATGCACTCTGGTGGATATCTTGGTTGTTTCAGGTCCGGGGATCATTTTTATTGCTTGGGATGAATCATCTTGGGCTTTACTTTCTGTTGTAGTAGACTTATATCTCTTATATGATCTTTTTTGACATCTTTTGTAGCATCTTTATGCAAACACACTAAGATAAAGTGTCACTCTATTTCATTTCTAGATCTAGCACATCTTTGTGTCCTTTTGTACTCACACTAGATTATAAAGTGCCATGGGGGGTTTCATGTTGGCTATTTTTTGCCATCTTCCTTTGTCAACTGAGTATTCCTTATGTTAATGTTTATAGCTTTGATCAAATAAAATAATCATAATATTATGAGAAAATAAATAACTGATATATTAATATATATACGATAATAATAGCCATTACTACTATATATATTAATATATTATTATTGAATTAAATAAACATCATTGAATTGATAATATTGTTAAAACTATATGAGATAATATTATTCTACATTATATATGCATATTAATATATATAATAATAATGATATTATCATATATATCAATATACATATAAAATGAATATTATTGTTGATAAAATAAACAATGTTAATCTTATATCATACCGATTGATATTGGTTTAATTTGATGAAACCAATTTATATAAATGATGTTTAATACCGATGTGTATCAGTTGTATTATAATAAGTGTTGCACACATAATAGTATTATGTGTTGTGCACATAATAGTATTATGTGTTGTGCACATAATAGTATTATGTCTGAAGCACATAATACTATTATGTGCATAGCACATAATATACAATGGGTGCAAACAGTATTATGTGCAATGTGATATTATTTCAATATATGTGATGTGTGATAAGTTTAATATATTATATAAACTTACTCATCGATAGTTATGAATCGGCTCTATGCTTTGTTAAAAGAGCATGTCTCTACATGAGACATGTCTCATTGTTGATATTTATTCCGTATTGGGCTGCATTTGAAACATAAAGAAATAAAAATTAGTGCAAGTAAATTGCAATGCCTCCATTGTGATTAATATATATTATAAATAAATATTGGATTTATAAAAGAAAAAAGAAAAAATAAGCCATGTATTCTGATCTAAAAATTTAACATGGTATCAGAGCCAAGTTTCTTCTATAAACCCTAAACCGCTTGAAGGAAGATCCGATTAGATTAAAGAAAGATTAAGAATAGATTTTTTCAAATCTATAATTCTTTTGAAAATTTTGTACCTATAAAATGGAAAATGGAATCATACTTGAAGGTGCTTCAAATTTTCAATCATGGAAACTACGTATGATGTTGATACTAAGAAACAATGAGTTAAAAAGAATCATAGAAAATCCTCCTAATAAGAATGAAGAGAAGAGCCAATGGGAAAAGGGAAATACAAGAGCAATGGAGCTATTAGTAGATGGACTAAAAGATCATCTACTACCCATTATCACAAAATTAGACTTTGCATATGAAATGTTCAAAGCCCTGGAAAACATGTATGAGATCAACAATACCAGCAGGATCCTTACTCTTAAAAATCAACTCTCTAATATTAAAATGAATAAAGGAGAGACCATTACCTCATGTTTTATGATTATAATAGAATTAAGAAACCAACTATCAATAATTGGTCACATCTATGATAGTAAAGAGTTAACTATGGTAACTTTAGATGGACTCCCTATCTCATGGGAAAAATTAGACAAGGAGTAAGTGCTCGTTCAAAACTCCCCAAATTTGATCAACCAAAAGTTGACTGCATTCAAGAAGAGTGTAATCTAATATCGAGAAGAATCATGGAACCAGTAAATGAAGATTTTTAGGGTCTAGCCACTAGGTTGAAAAGGAAAAGGGGCAAGTACTCAAATGATAACCAGTCATTCAAGAAAAGAGACCTATCTAAAGTACAATGCTATAGATGTGACAAATATGGGCACACTTCAACAAAATGTCCTGACAGACTCAAACATAACATGTCTAAAGTAAAATGTTATAGATGCGACAACTATGGGCACATTGCATCAAAATGCCCTGACAAACTCAAACATCAAGCTACCCTTGCTGAAGTCAGTAACTCAGAATTGTATTCAGAGAAACTTGTATTCTAAAGAACCTCTAGTCTAAGAGGGATCTCACTGATGAAGGTGGAATACTTCTAAGGTAAACTTGATATGATTGTAATAATTGATTATTGCACTAATGAAAATATTTATATCAATTGGATCCTATGTAAATCATGAGGAATTGACAACTTCCAAATGATTATCACTTGTATTTATAAAAAAATTTGGAAGATGATGACCTTACAATAACTTGACCTTGTATTGTGATAAACATCGTGTGATGGCTGAAACAGATCACAATAGATGTTTTCTTGCATGGTGGATTCAGTTCCTTAAAAAGGCCATTAACCTTCTATTGTGATAGACATTGTGTGATGGCTGAAACAAATCACAATAGATGATTTATTGCATGGTGGATTAAGTTCCTTAAATAGACCATTGACCTTCTATTGTGATAGACATCGTGTGATGGATGAAATAGATTACAATAGATGATTTCCTACATTGTGGATAGAATCACCGATAGAGGAAATTCATATTGAAGCTCATGAGTTTGTGGATAGAATAGCCAATGGAGGCAATCCATACGAGAGCTTGTGGATAGAATTGTCGATGGAGGCAATCCACATATTGGGAATATGTTTAAATTAATTGCATTATGGAAATTGATTTCTGATGAACAAACCTTCATAATTTATGAGCTTATTGTGATGTACATTTTATCTTCCCTAGCTAAGAGGGAGTGTTGATGTTTATAGCTTCGATCAGATAAAATAATCATAATATTATGAGAAAATAAATAACTGATATATTAATATATATACAATAATAATAGCCATTACTACTATATACATTAATATATTATTATTGAATTAAATAAACATCATTGAATTGATAATATTGTTAAAACTATATGAGATAATATTATTCTGCATTTTATATGCATATTAATATATATGATAATAATGATATTATCATATATATCAATATACATATAAAATGTATATTATTGTTGATAAAATAAACAATGTTAGTCTTATAGCATACCGATTGATATCAGTTTAATTCGATGAAACCAATTTATATAAGTGATGCTTAATACTGATGTGTATCGGTTATATTACGATAAGTGTTGCGCACATAATAGTATTATGTGTTGCGCACATAATATACAATGGGTGCAAACAACATTACGTGTGATGTGATATTATTTCAATATATGCGATGTGTGATAAGTTTAATATGTTATATAAACTTACTCACCGATAGTTATGAATTGGTTCTATGCTTTATTAAAAGATCATGTCTCATTTAGAGACATGTCTCTACGTACGTAGAGGCATGTCTCTACATGAGACATGTCTCATTATTGATATTTATTCAGTATTGGGCTGCATTTGAAATACATAGAAATAAAAATTAGTGCAAGTAAATTGCAGTGCCTCCATTTTGATTAATATATATTATAAATATATATTGGATTTACCAAATTAAATTTTAAAAAAATAGGCCATATATTATGATCTAAAAATTTAACACCTTCCACGACATTAGCCTCATGATGTTTTGATGAAACATGCCTTTATAGGTGTGTGTACTTCTTTTGCACTCTCAATGTTCTTGGTTCTTCATTCTGCATGAGTTTCTCCATTTTCTTTCAGTGTACCTATCTTACCTCTCAGCATTATAGGGGGGTTCCATTGGTTCTAGTTCTTTCTTGGTTAGAGAGAGTGATCTATGTATTCAATATTTGTTCCTATGTACTAGGTAATTGCAATGGTTGGGTACCTATGCATTTCGGTGAGATGGATCATTTACCATATGGACACTTTTTCATTCCACCTTTTGGATGCCATAAAGATATCTTCCATCTTCGATTGATCAGCTCTTCAAGCTTAGTCTTCTATACCTGGTCATGTTTCATTCAGTGGAGGTTCTTCAGATCAGCTATTTGACAGAGTTTTGTAGTCTCATGCTTCATTGGTGTTCCTCAAATTTCTTTCCATCTCTTCTTGGAGTAGGGTTTTTCCCATGTGGTTTTCTCCATTTCTCCACTTTACAGAGATTTGGTTGTGTTTGGGAGCCTGATCAGGCCTTTGTTGCCGCGACCCATTTGTTTTTCTTTCAGTAGTTGTTTCTAGGTGTTTAGCTACTCCTTAAGTTTATCTTAAGAGGGTTGTTAGAGTAATAAGGTATTTTATTATTAATTAAATCATTTTGATTTAATTACTAAGTCACTTATTATTTCTATTTTACTTAAGCTAAATTTTAGGCATAATATAGTTAATTATTTTATTAATTATTATAATGCAACCTAGGTTAGTTACCTTTTAGGGTTTCCCTTTTAGGTTTTGATCTCCTTTTATAAGGATTGATCTCTTGGATATTTTCTAATCCCTTTTAGTATGATAATATAATCTTGCATATTTTCAGAGCACATACTTTGTCTTTTCTTCTCTCTACTTCTCTGTGACAGGTTTTTGCATGCAAGTGTTCTTTGGGTTCTGTGGATTTGTATTTCTCAAATCCTACAAATATGTCTACAATTTGTTCTTTAGTATTCACATATTTCAACCTTACTTCCTTGTCCTCAACCAATTCTCTCAAGAAATTATACTTTATTACAATATTCTTAGTCTTAGTATGCATCATAGGGTTCTTTGAAATGTTAATAACACTAGTGGTGTCATAGTAGATAACAACTAGTTCTTTGATTCCCTCCTTCATACGTGACAACAAATATTTGAACCATATGATATTTGAACAATTCACTACTACAGCAACATACTCTACCTCTACTGTAGACTGGGAAATGCAATTATGTTTCTTACTAGTCCAAGAGACTAACCTCTTTCCAAGAAAGAACGCTCCACCACTGGTGCTCTTTCTATCATTAACACTTCCTTACCAATCAACATCCGTAAAAGTCTCCAAAACAAAGTTTCCTCCTTTCTTATACCATAATCCATAATCTTCAGTGCCCTTGAGATATCTTTGAATCCTTTTGATAGTCATCAAATGATTCTCTACAGGATTAGCTGAAAACCTTGCAACAATACAACCTGCTAATGCAATATCAGGCCTAGTGTGAACAACATATTGAAGTTTACCAATCATGGATCTGTAGGTAGTATAATTAACCTCCTTTGAATCATCATCCTTAGATAGCTTATGTCCAGTAGACATAGGTGTCCCAAGTGGTCTGGAACCCTCCATTCCAAATTTCTTCAGTATCTCTTTGATATATTTAGACTGAGTAATGTAGATGCCATCCTTAATATGATGAAATTGTAAACCAACAAAGAATTTGATCTCTCCAAACATAGGAATCTCAAACTTCTTACTCATTTATTCAGAGAATGCTTTGCATAAATCATCTTTTACAGTGAATAGTATATCATCAACAAATATCTCTGCAAATAGTATCTTGTTTTGAGGTCCTTCATTGATCTACAAGATACTATTATCATTAGTTCTCTGAAATCCAATACTTACCAAGTAACCATGTATTCTTTCATACCAATCTCTGGGAGCTTGCTTCAGTCCATAGAAATCTTTGTGCAATTTGTAAAACATATTCCTTTTGCTAGGATCAACAAAACCTTTAGGTTGCTCAATATAAACTTCCTCTTCCAGAATTACAATCAAGAATGCAGATTTTACATCCATTTGGTATACCTTGAATCCTTTTGTAGAAACCTAAATCTGATTAACCTAATTCAATCATATTTAGTGCCTTCTGGGACATATCAGCTAAGTAATTAAGCATTACCTAATTGACCTATGTCATCCCCTAGCTCTAATTGATTCAATAAATTGGCTATAGTCCTGATTAATTATTAAAAGAAACCAATAACTTAATAATTAATTAAAACCCTATTCCCTTATGATTGAATCAATATCTTATTTATGTAATTCAATTCATTAATATTCCCTTTAACCCCTAACCTAACCTGTCTCAACCACCCAAACCATAGTTCAAACTCATCCCAACCCTTTGACACATGATAACCCCATCACCATCCCCCTAATCACCTATCTTAACCCTAACCCTAATCCTAAACTTTCCCTAAGCTTGTCACATTCCTAATCATTGGATTAGGAATTCAACCCCTTCCTCAAAGTCAACTTTCTCAAGCCATCCCTTATCTCCTCACCAATTTTCTATAAAGGAAACATCATTCCTTCACAATTTCATTCACCTTCCATGTAGAGTTATAATGTTGCTTTCATTCCATAATCATCCATTTTGAAGCAATATCTATTCTGAAGCATTGAAACAATTTTGAGCATACATCCTTTTAGCATGGACACATCAAATGAACAAATGGGGTTTGAATGAGCTTTTAGGAGGTTTGCACTTCCTATATCATAGCTTATTTAAGAATTTCATTTATTTCTTAGCATGTGTGTAGCTTACATTTTTTTGTAATTGAATATTTTGATTTATTTCATTATGTTCCTTAATTACCTAGATTTCATGGTTTACATTCTGGCACACCTGGTGTGACCCACTTCACGAGTCATTTTTACTAACATAATGGTTATTTTTTTGAGTTGGTCATAGCTCAAACCGGATTCCACCATCATGTCTAGAACATCATTTCTAGTCAAAACAACTATAAACTCGCCTATCTTCCCTCACAATCAAATCTGTGGTAATTTTTTTTGCACACAAGCCCCTCTACACACATCCCAAGGCAGAAAGGACAAGCTATTAATTTTTTTTAAAAAAATTATTCTTTTTTATTCTAACCATAATCAATTTCTGTGATTCAAATTTGTTTTGCAAGTCAAATCAGGGTTTTTTCCCCCAACACTGAGTACACCCCACAACCTTCTCTTTCACTTCATATCATATTGTATCTATTTTCATATTTAAAACCGGTCTTCTCCCCATCCCTTTGGCATGTGGGACTAAAGTCCCACACCCCACCACTACCTCCACCACCCATCTCCCCTCTTCCCTGTGCAACCCGCTAGGCCACCTCCACCCGCGCACTTCGTCTCCTCTCCACCGTGCCACCACCTCTCCCTGTCTTCCTCCCTTCACCCTCATGCAACACCCACTACTTTCTCCTCTGTCCTCTACCCACCCCTACTCTTCCACTCCCTGCAACCCCACACTAACCCCACTCCCTCCACCTCCCACTTCTCTGTCCACGCCATCCCTCTGCAGCTCCTCCCAAGCCACCCACATCCTACCTCCTTCCACCTTCTCCTCCACCCCACTCTTCCCTGCTACACCGCTACACAAACAAACCTCCACTAACCAAACCCTATGCCAATCCCTCCACCCCCGTTTCTCCCTCCACTCAGCCTCAACTCCTGCACCCCAACACCACCCCTCCTCCAAATTGGCACCTCATCTAACCGTGCAACCTCTCACCACATCACTTAAAACCCATCCCTCTAAATAGGCCATTACTAGGTTGGCATGTGGTAGGAGGTCACGTCACTCTCCAAATCAATGCCAACACAGCAAGGGCCCACATATTATTTACATGGAAATTTTTTCTAATGTTAGAATTGATGTCCATTTGACCATCATTATGCAAGGATATTCTCTTTCTATGATGGCTGTCAGGACGTCAATTTTAACCTCACATGTTTGATAATGTCAGCACAGACTTAGGCCATTTTTAAACTTGCAAGACCCATAACGAAGCACTTTCATGGAAAAGGCCATAGCTAGTGCATATGGAGCACGTTTTGACGATTCGAACAGTGGCAGAAAGATGAATCAGAGGGCTATCCATATTTTCAAAAAAATTTGTCAGATTAATCCTCCAAAAATCAAGTGAAATGTTTGAATTCCCCCTTTCCTTTTTATACCAACTTAATCTAATCACAGTCAATCTCAAATGCTCAAGAAATTGAACCAAGAAATCAAACATGTCATTTTGGATCTAAAATTGAACAAGAAAACTCACACATTTCATTTTGGGTTTAAAAAATTGAACAAAGGCAATCACACCTTTTCTATCAAGTGAACTAAAATCATGCAAAATCAAATCTTGAATGCATAAAGGGTTAATATCTTTGTTTCAAATTTGAAATTTGATGAAACGATCAACACTTTAATTTTTGGGCTTTTAAAAACTTAACATCTCTCGCGTCACTTTTGATTACGAAATTTGTTTTGAGAAAACAACACTTTGAATTTGGGTTTAAAACTGAACAACTCAATCAAACATCATCTTGAATGCATAAATAGGAATTGAACAAGGTAAAGTACATTTCAATTTGGTGCACATAAAATCAAACAAACTTGGGAGTTTATTTCTGCACAATCAAACATTGTTTAACTTGTCAAAGGACTTAACCGTATGTTTGGCATCTTTGGTACACTTTCACAAAATCTATAGAGTGCAACCTCACTTCACGTACTATCCTCTCCCATTGTCTTTCATGGTCATTAGTGAAAGAGAAAAGTGATTATGATCATTCGATCTTTTTCTAAATTTTCTTCGAGGGGCCTTTTTGGAAGAAGTATGATTCCTTATGGAGAATGACCCCAAACCGGTAAAACCTTTCCCCGATATAGAAATAAGGTGGACTTAAAGGTCTATCTATATCCCTTCAATCTTAGGTGGGTCATGTTCAATGGTAGTCCATATAGAGTGAATATCCTTAGGATACTGGCATGGTTGAACTAGGCTCTTATGTGAGTCACATCGTACAAACCGATTGCGGGGACACTAGAAAAATACTAGAAACCTACCTGATCCATCCCCAAAAGATTGATAATTGACTGGTCAAGGAAGGTAGTAACTTCCCCAAGAAATTTGCACATTTATGCCACCTTGAGCGTTTGGAGTCAGATAATAAGACATCATGGATCCACTAAGTGCTTGATGGTGGTCATATTCTGATTAGCTCTTGTGTGTGTGCCTACATATGTGGACAAAGTTTTTCAAGCTCACTGACTCCTTAGGTAGAATTTCTTATGTGTGTCTTCAGTGTTACAAACCTTGTGCAAAATAGTTCTTGAACATACACAAATATGAGAGTTTTGAAGTCCTTTTTCCAAAGAGATCAACATTATTCTTCTTGCAAGGTTGCTTTGCCTCTTGCATGACTTTTTTCTCACAATCCCAAAGATCATCATTTATTCCAAAAACACTTTGAGGCACACTTTTCGTAGTCAATGCCTCATCCTAAAAATTATCAAACTGAGCTCATATCTATTTATGTCAAGTATAAGAAAGTTAGGTCCTTTGTTTCTTCCCATATCCTAGGATAGCAGAGTCATCTTCATCATTTCCCATCCTCTTTCCATCTTCTTCAGAGTTAGTCCTTCTTCCTAATCTAAGCTTGAGTCTTCCATCCATGTCCATCATTCCTCCCTATCCAACTCATCCACAAAGCATCATGTCACAAATCTATTATGATGAGTTTGGTTGTGATATCTCTTCCTTGTCTTTATCCTATTCTAGTGATGATGAGACTCTTGTTGATCATGATGCATATTTTGAAAACCTTAGCAAGATTTATCCAAATACCATCCAAACTCTATTCGTTCCTCCATCTTACCCCATCATGTAATTATCTTATTCTAGTGATGATGAGGGTCTTGTTAATCATGATGCATACATGGAAAGCCTTAACACCCTTTCTCCAAGCATACTCCAAGCTCTAGTCATTCCTCCACACTATCCCATCATGCCATAATGTATACCCACTAGCACTCCTTATCATACCTTTGACAAGGGAAATCCTTTTTATCCTCTATCCACATCTCCTTGTTATACATTCGTGCCTCCATCTTATCAAATGTAAATCTCCCATACTCCATCTTCTCACAACAAGCCTCCTAGCTACATCCCTAATCCAAATCAACCATCTCCTTATCCTCCAACCCATTTTCAAATCCCTAATCCCAGTCCTCCATTTCCTCCAATCCATCACCAGAATCCTCATAATATTGCTAATCTACCTTTCACTCTATCCTACCACTATACCACATCTTATCCCAATCTTCCATCTCCAATTCCTACCTATGTTAAAACAAATCCCCTTCCCCAATCCACCTACCTACCTCAATCAACTTCATATTACATCCCCTAGTCCATCCCTCCCATCAGTTAATCAATCTTGTTCGCAAGTCACCCCCATGCCTACCTATGTGAACTATCTCACTATACCATCTTCCCACCATCCAATATGTAAGTCTCCAACGAGTTTCACAAGGAAGCCATCATAAAATCCATCTCTTACAGTTGATGAGTCATGTTATATCACTCCCCCACGGGAAAATACTAGTAATGAAGCCCTGGCACCCATCATTCCTCTCTCATCTCCCATACCTATTATTTCCTTCCAGATCTCATAATTTTTTATCCTCTTCCATCTCCTGAACCCATCATTCCTCTTCCATCTCCCACACATATTATTTCCCTTCCTGATCTCATACTTTTTTATCATCTTCCATCTCCTAGCACCATTAAAGTTCCCCCATCTATTGACTCCATAGAATCCCCATCTTCATCTTCTCCTCCTGACACTATCCACACCCTATCCCATGAACCTCACGCATCCACCCTTCTTCCCTCTCTAATAGAATCAACTGTCTTATGTCAAATGTGGACCTCTCTATCCAACATAAAACACAACATAGTCCTTATTCAATCAATAAATTCACAAAGACAAACATGAATTGTTTGCTCTACGAAGTGATTGAGACGACCTGTTTCCTCCTAATTAGGAGTGATTGCTATAGTTTACCCTCAGAACGAGAGCCAACAACCTGAAATTCTCTAATACGGAGGATTTCATAGTGTGAGTGTGTGAGAAATAGCCACCAAATGTGATAAATCTGCAACTAGATATGGTAGAATGATGCTATTCTATGAATTGAGCATGATTTAAGCTAGAGATGAAATGCAATTAAGCTATGGAATTGAAAATGCAATTAAGCTAAGAACTTGA
>MU224434.1:1987452-2014192 GCA_018584345.1 Thuja plicata
TCTAAAACATGAATGAAATTGTTAGCTCTTTAGAAATAGATGATGAATTAAAGCTACACAATATTCAATTCCAAATGACAATTAAGCTAATTATGCAAGAGAGTACTAAAAACATGAAAATCAAAGCAAAAAATGACTATAGTTATGATGCTAAAAAAAAAAGGATCCCCTCAATGAAGAAAAGAGGTCTGATTTATAGAAAACCAAGGAGAGAGGACGAAGAGTTTCTTGAAAAGAAACAGTTGTCTCTTCATTCTCCATTTGAGACAAATAAGCAAGATTTATTAAAATAAAAGAATGAATTACGGACACATAAGTGTCTTTTCATATGGAATTATGGAATTCCTTTTGAGGATAATTCATTCAATTAATAAAATAACCCTTCAATTCCTTTTATGTATATTAGCCAAAGAGGGTGTATTTGATTTAATTAAAAGCACTTTAGGACTTTAGGATTAAATCAATTAATCATATGGATTTTAGCTAATAATCATTTAAGATTTAGGAATTGAATGTAATTGTCAGATTTATGCAAATTTGGGTTTTCTGCATTTGAAACTCAGTCAATTAAAGTCAATTAGGAGAATAATTTGCCTAGTAAAATAGGACTTCGAAGATAAGAAAATGCACCAAAATTGATCGATTATTAGGTGCCAGTTTTGGGGTGTTACATCAAACATGCCTCCATCAAACCCATTTGAAGAATGTCACATTCATCCATCCAACCCATTTAAAGAATCTCCCATTCATTCATCCAACTCATTTGCAGAATCCATCCATCCATCCAACTCATTTGAAGAATCCCTCCATATATCCCCTATCAAGCCATCCACATCAATCCAATCATGTCAAAATCTTATCCAAAATCATGTTGAATATCTATTGACTTAAACGAAAATTGTCTTGATCCATCAACTCCATCTCATGATCCATTTCCATCTAGTCCTTCAAAGCAAGATCCTCCCATTCCATCTCCTCCAACTCTAAATCCATTACCCCATTTGAGCCAAGCTCACAACATCCCATCACCTTCACTTCCTACTATCCCACCAAAATTGTTCCATAACCTTGGTCCACTCACATTCATCTACGGTGGTCTACTTAAAATAGAAGAAATTAGTTGCATCTCCACCATTTGCCATCCACCTAATAATGGACTCACATCTTGTTCCTTCACTGAAAAGTACCCTAACTTGACTCAAATGCTAAAAAAATGGAATTACCAAGGTAAAGGTGTAGGCATAAAAAAGAAATGTATCCTGGAGCCCATTCAGGTTAAACAACATCCACGATTTTGTGGTATTGGTTACGCACCTAGAGGCCCTTCTTCCAAAATTGTTGGTACAACTAAATCAAAATTCAAGAGTGCTTTCGAACCCTCCCTCACATCTTCCTATCATCCCTCTAAATCATATCATGTCATCCCCCCTACTCCATCCTTGCAACCCAAGACAACCTACTGTATTCCTCCTTCATCCTCTCAATCCATTTTGGGCCCCTATGTCTCAAAATCTCATCCCACTCCTCCCTTCATCCATCAATCCTATATATAAATTCCCACTACTTACATTCGCAATTAGGATCAACAAAGGCACATACCCATGTGCCCCATCCACCATTCTACCTCCACCAATCCATCCATATTTCCTCCATCTCATGCAAGTTTTCATATCTCTTCCAATGCTACTCAATATCATTTGGATGCCAAATCACTAATGCATAAAGCTACAGATCCACAATCTAAAGATTGTCATGTTTAGTTCAAACGACATGCTTCAGAAAAAAGAAAATCCAATCAAAGAATGAATTGCATCCCATAGGCCACAAAACCCCACTACATTCCATGGAGCCCTCTTGTTGAAGATTTCTCCATCTACATTCCTCCAAGCTTCTTCCTAGTCCAAGATCCATTCAAGATTGGTGTAAACAATTGATTTGAGACATCCTACATTCTATAGTTGGAAAACGGAAGCACTTCCATTGTAGATTGGTTTAGCCTTCTGAGTAAGTGGTTTGGGGTCATGTCAAGCTCCTTGAATGGGTCTCCGGCTTGGATCTATCTTTTTTCCCTATTCTACCCCATTTCCCACATTTCCAGCCTATTTCTGACATCCAAAATAGAAAATTGAGATTTTTGACCTCAGGGTCAAAATCAACCTTTGTGGGTCAAGGTCAACCTCACCCTTGACCTAGGTCAAGGTTGACCTCACCCCTGACCTAGGTCAAGGTCAACCTCGACCTTGACACAGGGTCTAGATTTTAGGGCCCCACTGTTTTCAAATGCGGGTCTTTGAAAAACTTAATTCCCGATTTCGGGTCGGCTATTTTGAGTTCCAAAGTGATATTCCTAAATTATATTTAACATAGGTCTCTCCTAGGGGTAAAGGCTTTAATGGTAATTTAGTTCTCCTATATCAGCCTCCTTAGAATATTGTGCCCTAATTTCATATAAAAGGAAGCTTTCTCCCCTCATTTTCTCTAAGCAATATTGAGAAACCAAGAATCTCTAACCACAAGCAACCATCATCAAGCAAGAACCATCAACTAAGTGAAAGCTACAAAGAAAGATTTGAAGCAAGCATCTACTCTCAAGCATTCAGGCATTCAAGCCTCCATTTTCATCAATGAGATACATTGGTGGCCATTGAAGGATTCAAGTTCCATGGAGCCCTCTTGTTGAAGATTTCTCCATCCACATTCCTCCAAGCTTCTTCCTAGTCCAAGATCCATTCAAGATTGGTGTTGAAGATTTACAAAAAATTTATTTGAGACATCCTACATTCTATATTCTATATTCTACATCCTTTTTGGTGCATACATACTTGTGGATTCATGGATTAGAATCCGCCACAAGGACCCTTTACACAAGCAAGGTGAATTTGTTCATTTACTCTGTTTCATTCATGAAATTTCAATTATATTTTAAGGTTAATTCCAAAACTAGGGTTTGACCAAGGGAAACCCCTCCCCCCAACAAACAAACCTCTTTTTCTTGTAAGTACAGGTTTAGGACTGTGGATTTGAACTCAGATCTGGATACCCTTTTTAGTGAACTATCGGGATTCGGGAATAGATTTTCTGTCAGACCTGTGTAGGTCAGGGTCAAGATTTTGGGGTCAACGGTGACATTTTGGGGTCAAGGTCGAGATTTTTATCAAGATAATGTTAGACCGAAAAAAAAAATTATGGGTTTTGTTCGTCTTTGCATTCTAGTTTCGGATCATACTTCAGATTTTCCAGAGATAGAGTACAGACCTCAAAAAAAATATTCTTTAGATATACCATATCTTAAGGTTAGTAATTTTCACCTATTCATTTCAATATTTTTAAATCTATCACACATTCATTCCTTTCTATAAAATGAGAATTTAAGACTTTCCTCTTTTCTCTCATTTCCAAATGATTAATTCATTTGTGTATTGATCCTTCTCTTGGGGTTAATCAATTTGGATTGTTCATTTGTGCATCTTGGGATAGAAGAGGAATATCTTATCTTTCCCCCACTTATTTCAAATGTTACATTTCTTATGTTACACATTGTTATATGTTACATTTTTAGATGTTACATTTTGGTGAACCCGCGATAGACAACGCTTTCATTTTGGTGTTATATTTGCATCTTGTGTTAGATAAAAATCAGAAAATTTCTTTAAAAATACAAAAATATTTATCATACATTTCATTTGAATGCATTTGGATATATTAGATCTATTTTCTATGCATTTCTTTATTCGTTATTATGTTTCCCAAATTGTTTCAAGTATTTTCCAAACCTTTTACAATGTGCTTTATTGATAGGGATGATAATCCACCTATTTGGGATGAACTTTTGGATTTGGATGTTGATTACTCTCTTCCTCATGAATCCCTTGTTGATGATTCTACTTTTTCAGATGAATCCTTGGATAAAGACATTGATATATCCCCTCCTTGTGAAGATGCTTTGATACAAGAGGGTGATTTATTAATGAATGACATATTCATACATGATGGTGACTCTTTTTCTAAAACACACTCCTCTTATGTAGGTATTTTAGAGAAAGAAGAGAACATTATAGATGCTTTACCTCCATTTGGGATTCCTTCTAGTGATGATAAATTAATGGAGAATGATATGAATTCACTTAATGCTCTCCCTCTTAGTGATGATCTTATGGAGAATCAAGATCCTCCCTCATCTCCTCCTAGGATGTATTATTTTCTTTCTTCTTATCAACCTGTTTGTAGTATTGAGACAACTAACATGGTTTATCCAAAACCCTTGTTAACTATCAAAGGTTGTCCTCACATTACTATCAATGTTAAACCTATGGAATCTTTAGAATCTGTCAATGATCAAGATTCAATAGCTCACACCTATCATACAAGGAATAACCCTCAACCTAATCTAGTGGTTCCTACTTCTTTACCACCTTCTCAACCCATTCTTCCTCCTCCACCCCATCTTCCTAGCATGGAGTATGATTTGATAAACCAATTGCGCAATACTCCTGCCAAGATTTCTTTATGGGAGCTTCTTCAAACTTCACCTACCTACCATGAAGCCTTGAAGAAAGCTCTAGAAACTCTTTCCACTCCACCTCCTAACCAAGAGAACATTAATTCCTTCTTACAATGCATGCATGTTACCCTGGGTCCTCCTGACATTGTATTTATGCAAAAGGATTTACCTTCTAAAGAAGTTCATAATCAATACGATGCCCTTATGGTTGTTTTTACTACATATAAGAGTATCATTCATAGGACCTTGATTGATAATGGATCTGGGCTTAATATTTGTATCATGGACATGCTCAAATCGATTAAATCCAATCTTTCAACTATTCAACCTGATAATAATCCTATACGTGGCTTTGATAACATTGAGAAGAAAACTTTGGGCATCATTACCTTACCTATCAAAGTAGGTCCGGTCATCCTGAATACTCCTTTTCATGTTATTCCTGGACCTCTTAATTATAACCTCCTTTTGGGTAGACCTTGGTTGCATGAGATGCATGTTGTTCCTTCCACCCTTCACCATAAAGTCAAGTTTATTCACAACAACATGGTGTATACACTTCATGTGGATGATGCACCAAATCCTTTTTTTCATATTCAAACCCACAATACTCCTATTCCTAATATTAACCCTTCTTCCTCTAATGCTCTTCTTGGTGATGATTGGGGAACCTTATATTTTAATCCTACCTTTATTGGAGAGTGTAAGGTTTCTAATCTTGATTTTATGAAGCAACAAAGAGAGTTTGAACAACGAGCTTTTGCTTCTACTTCTCATTACCTTTGTAATAACTTTGTCACTACTTCTACCCACTATGAAACTGTTAAACCTACTAATGATGACATAGTGACTACTAAAGTTCCATTGAATCCTTCTAATATGGCTTCTTGTTATGGTCTTGGTTATCATTTACTAGTTAAACAAGGATTCCATGGTCGAGGATATGGTAAGCATAAACAGGGAATTCAAATGGCCTTATAGAATGGGGGGCATAAGAATTCTTATGGATTGGTATTTAATCCTCAACAACACATCAATGTTACCAACATCTCAAATAATACTTCAAAACATGATGAACCTATGAAGGATTTTGACCAAGAAGATCTTTTGCCCAAACTCCTTTGTGCTAAGATGATTACTAGACCTAAACGCAAAAAGAAACATAGTCCACACTTGAAGACTCTTCCTTTTTGTTTATATAATAGATTTCATGATCACTCAACTAATGAATGTCAACTCATTAATAGTAAAGTTATTTATATATCATGTGGAAATGAGTTGTATTTCAATCCTATTTTCTCTAAATAACATTTATGGTCCTATTATGGAACTCCATATTATGTAAACAATGTTAACCTAATCTTTGGGGGCTCATTATATTGCATAGTATTTTGAGTGATATGATAGGTCCCCTTTCATCCTTGTTCCCATGCTTAGGGGGCATGGATGCCATCTCCTTCTTTTCTATCTTTCTGGGATTCACTTTTCCCTTGGTTAAGAAGTATCTATCTATTATGTGATATCCAATCATACATGAAAATTTTGGTTTGCATTGAGGATCTATGTCCTTGATCGTAACCTATTTCATTTTTTGATATTGGGTTTCCATGGTAGATAAATCTCTCACCTTGGAAACTGAATAGTGCGCTATCCCTCACAAGGGTTACTTTTTCACTTCTTACAAATATTTCTTTGCATTCGTCCCTTCCATGCCTCATAGGAGCTGTGACCTTCTTGGCTTGGATTGGGTCTTGTATATGGATATTGTCTTGATGTTGAAGAAGGATTTATCCTTGTTCTTTTCTTTCCTTAACATGTCAAAATAGTATGTACTTTTCCATCTTAAGGAGGGGGGCATATATATGGCCTCCCTCATTTTATATTAATGCATTTTTGTTCTAACCTTTTGTTTTGCAGCATGCTAAATCCTTTGAAGGTAATGCACATAATTTTCTAAATCCTAAAGAGATACACATTAAATTACAATTCAATATATTAAATCCTTGGAAGGCAATGCACATAAATTGCTAAATCTTGAAGAGATACACATTTTACAAATGTATTCCATGGTGATATAAGAATATGGATCCATGGGTACTTCATAAAAGTCATCAAAAGATGCACTACATACATGCATGAAGCCGCCATAAGGTGCACAAATTTATGGGGTGACTATCAAGTGCTTGCTTAGTGGGCCATCCTATCCTTTTTGTGGTTCACAGTGAGATACACACATCTTACTAGGCGAGCTAACCACTCCTCTCTCTGTTTCTCTTTTACCGGTGATGTCTCTCTTATCATGATCTTAGGGTTGATAAAGAATTAATTCCCTGGGGTCTTAAGGATTCCTTTTTCTCTTTCAATTTCAATAAGATATCTTTTCTTCATGATCTCCTTTACCAAGATTTTGCATTGAGTCCATACTTTTGCTAAAGTGGGGGCTAAATGTATAGTCAAAAAATGGAAGCACTTCCATTGTAGACTGGTTTAGCCTTCTGAGTAAGTGGTTAGGGGTCATATCAAGCACCTTGAATGGGTCTCTGGCTTGGATCTGGCTTTTTTCCCTATTCTACCCCATTTCCCACTTTTCCAGTCTATTTTTGACATCCAAAACTGAAAACTGAGATTTTTGACCTCAGGGTCAAAATTAACCTTTCTGGGGCAAAGTCCACCTCACCCTCAACCTAGGTCAAGGTCAACCTCACCCTTGACCTAGGTCAAGGTCTACCTCACCCCTAACCTAGGCCAATGTCAACCTTGACCTTGACCCAAGGTCCAGATTTTAGGGTCCCATAGTTTTCGGATGCCGGTCTTTGAAAAAGTTAATTCCTGATTCCGAGTCGACTATTACAGGTTCCAAAGTGATGATTCCTAAATTATATTAATCATAGGTCCTCTCCTAGGGTTAAAGGCTTTAGTGGGAATTTAATTCTCGTATGTCAGCCTCCTTAGAAGATTGTGCCCTAATTTCATATAAAAGGAAGCTTTCTCCTCTCATTTCTATAAGCGATATTGAGAAACAAAGACTCTCTAACCACAAACAACCATCATCAAGAAAGAAACATCAAATAAGTGAAATCTAAGAATAAATATTTGAAGCAAGCATCTACTCTCAATAATTCAAGCATTCAAGCCTCCATTTTCATCAAGGAGATCCATTGGTGGCCATTGAAGGATTCAAGCTCCATGGAGCCCTCTTGTTCAAGATTTCTCCATCCACATTCCTCCAAGCTTCTTCCTAGTCAAATATCCATTCAAGATTGGTGTTGAATATATAAAAATAATTGATTTGAGACATCGCACATTCTATATTCTATATTCTATATTCTACATCATTTTTGGTGCATACATACTTGTGGATTCATGGATTCAAATCCACCACAAGGACCCTTTACACTAGCAAGGTGAATTGTTCATTTACTTTGTTTCATTCATGCAATTTCAATTATATTTTAAGGTTAATTCCAAAACTAGGGTTTGACCAAGGAAAAACCCTCCCCCAACAATCAAACCTCTTTTTCTTGTAGGTACAGGTTCGGGACTATGGATTTAAACTTAGATTTGGATACCCTTTTCAACAAACTATCGGGATCCGTGAACAGATTTTCTGTCAGACCTGTGTAGGTTAGGGTCAAGATTATTGGGTTAAGGGTGACATTTTTGGGTCAAGGTCAAGATTTTTGGGTCAAGGTTGAGATTTTTGGGTCAAGGGTGACATTTTTGGGTCAAGGTAAAGATTCTGGAGTCAACAATGACATTTTTGGGTCAAGGTCGATATTTTTATCAAGCCAGTGTCGGATCAGAAAATAATTTCTGGGCTTTTTTCATCTTTACGTTCCAGTTTTAGATCATATTTCATATTTTCTATAAATAGAGTATAGGCCTCATAAAATAGAATTTTTCAGATCTTCCATATCTTAAGGTTAGTACTTTTCACCTATTCATTTCAATCTTTCAAAATCTATCACACATTCATTCCTTTCCATAAAACAAGAATTTAAGACTTTCCTCTTTACTCTCATTTCCAAATGATTGATTGATTTGTCTATTTATCCTTCTCTTGGGGTTCATCAATTTGGATCATTCATTTGTGCATCTTGGGATAGAAGAGGAATATCTTATCTTTCCCCTAGTTACAAATGAACTTATTTCAATTGTTACATTTATTATGTTACACATTATTATATGTTACATTTTTAGATGTTACAGGCACATACCCATGTGCCCCATCCACCATTCTACCTCCACCACTCCATCCATATTTCCTCCATCTTATGCAAGTTCTCATATCTCTTCCAATGCTACTCAATTTCATTTGGATTCCAAATCACCAATGCATAAAGCTACAGATCCACAATCTAAATCTTGTCATGTTCACTTCAAACGACATGCTCAAACAAAATAAAATCCAATCAAAGAATGCAATACATCCCATAGGCCACAAAACCTAACCAAAGAAAAAGGATAAACTATGTGGATCCCAAAGAAAAAATATGACATGCATCTATAACAAAAATCCTTTATGGCATCTGAGGTTACTAATCGTCTAGCTGAGCATTCCTCTCCTCCATCTTAAAAATCTATTTTGGGTCCTTATGTCCCACTACTTCCCACCATGATACCTACATCGCATCCATAGGTACCCTCCACTTCACATTCACTCTTCCCACATCCCTTGCAACATGTGCAACTGTTGTTCCTGACATTATCCCCCTATCCCACTCACTTTCCATCATTTCATCTGAATACTTCCAACTATCATATCCCCTATCCCACATTTCTCCCCCCGCACAACCATCTCATACCTGCATTTTTCTAAGTCACTCAACCCATATAAAGTTGTACCAACATACAATGATCAACACCAAAAAGCAGAAAACCAAAAAAAAAAAAAAGAAAGCAAAATAAATAAATAAATGCAAAAAAATAAATTAAAAAAGTAAAGAGGAAATTACATTGTCCACTGGTGAAAAATTGGCAAAAAAGCACGTTGGACAATTACCATGATGAAAACTTGGTAAATAGGTATCATTCATAGTTCCTCAATTTATTTTCTCTTCACACTTGGGGGCAGTTCCTTCTTGCCACCATTCGTCTACCATCCATATTGTGTCTTGTCCTTTTCACTTCCTCTATCCTCCTCTAGATCTTGATGAGAAATATGTAGGAAAACATATCTCCATGCTTATGGACATCTCTTGACATCCATCTCCCATCTCCCATCTTTATCCACCTATCCTTGTATCCACCCATCCTTCCATCTATCCTTTTGCAATATCTTCCTCCCTTATCCACCCTTCGTCCTATCTTTCATTCAACTCTGTCATCCTCTTTTTATCCTCTCTTCCATCCTATCATACCCCCTCCTAATTCTTCCTTATATGCATGACCTATCCTATGTGGGGGAATTTTGTTCCTTGGTGGCATAGTCCTTGGAGGTCTTCTCATATCCACCTGTTATTTCCCAATCCTCCTCTCCTATCCACAATCCTTCAGCTCTCCATCCATTCCTCTACTAAATTTTTCCATCCAATGCTTCCCTCTCTGCATTCCTCCATCTTCCAATTCCTCCTTTCCTATATTGCATCACTTGTTTCTTCCCTTGTCATTGGTATCTAGCTCTAGGCTATCCTCATGTATCCAATTTCACCCATTCCAATCCTCATTCTCCTCATGACCTACCATCGCATGTAAATCCTATCCACATGCTCTAGCTATCCAAAGTCAAGCAACAATCAGCCCATCTAAGCACACCCTTAGCCTTGCTATAAGATTTTATCACAATCCACTCATCATCATTGGGATGCATCCTCCCTAATCCTTGTTCTTTCTTTGGGATTACATCATTCCCACGTCTAGAGAACCCCATCCGACATTCCTCTATCTTGGCCTTTTGGCTCAACTTGGGCAACATCATGCATATCTACCTCATCTCATCCATTTTATCTAAGCTTCCTATCCTTTCAGTATGTACATATCTTGTATGTGTCAGTCTAGTCTTGATTCTAGTCTTGTGTGTATATATCTTGCATCCTTTGGTTGGCCTCCTTGTAGAAATTGATCTAGTTTTGTTTCTGAATCCTGTGCTTCAGCAAGTTCCTTTTAATAAAATCATGCTTCATCACTTTGATCTCAGTACATCTTTTCACCAATCAGATACACAATTGACATCTCCATGGAAATGGGTCCTTGTAGGATGTATCCTTCCTCACATTGACCTAAATCCTATCATCATCACCTGCACCAGGCCCTTGTAGGATGTATCCTTCCTCTTGTTTGACCTGATTGCAATCACAAATCAAATCAATCCAATCATCATCCCATATCATTGATCTCTCTAGAAAAAGGCATCTTGTTGTTGAATTTTTTATCATAAAATTTGATTTTGGTTCTTGGTTATTATTCTTGATTCTTTTCAGTTGTTCTCCTCCTCATGGTTTCCACGATTCTTTATATCAAGGTATGATATGAATGGATGCACCTAGGATATGGAACTTGATATTTTTGTTTTCTACTTGTGGGTCAGTCGAACATGACCCTTGCATGTATGTAATCCATTTGGGTTCGCATGCTACACTTTGGAAATGTCCTTTTCTTGTGGGCTTCTCCGACATCATTTCCACCATGGTTCTTCATGGGACTCATGTGTGATGCTGGGCCAACCCCAGCATGACTTTTCTATCATTCCTCTACAACACCAGTGACAAGGCCTCCTATTCCTAGTAACCTTTGCATGGTCTCTAGAATTTATATATATAAATAAGTTCTCAACTAGATGGCGGTATTCCATCCCAGAATACCCCTCGCTCAAGCCTCAAGAAAAATCCTCCCCCTCCATCAAATCCCCAGCAAAGAAATATTTTTCAGTCCACTCAAATCCCATCCCCAACAAATCCATCCCTTTTAGTCCAATCAAATCCTCTCAAACCTAACCCTTCATCCTTGAATAAAACCTAAATATCCCATCCCTCATTCTTCTATCCCCGTTCCTTTTTCTTCTATCCTATCTCTCCTGGCCGTCTTTTTGAGATGCCACCAAGGCTTTTCCTTTTCTCCCTATCACCCTCTCAAGGGGGCATCATCATGGTCGTCCTATTCTAATTCTATCTGAATCTTCACTCTAGGGAAACTTTATTGCCTACGTCCACATCTTTGTTTCATCTATTATTTTAAACGTCTTCAAAAAAACATTATTCTAACACTGTCGAAGAGGGGAAAAATGTAGACACCTAAATCTCATTAACCTAATTCAATCATATTTTGTACCTTCTGGGACATATCAACTAAGTAATTAAGCATTACCTAATTAACCTATGTCATCCCCTAGCCCTAATTAATTAAATTAATTGTCTATAGTCCTAATTAATTATTAAAAGCAACCAATAGTTTAATAATTAATTAAAACCCTATTCCCCTATTATTTAATGAATATGTTATTTATGTAATTCAATTCATTAATATTCCCTTTAACCCCTAGCCTTGATGACATTAATTTTCCATTAGTATGCAAACAACACTTTCGGTAAGCATACACTTAAAGATAGGACAAGAGAAAACTGAAGATTAGATATAAAGAGATCACCAAAGATGACTAAGTGCAAAGAGAACTAACAACACAACTTAGTGTATAAACCTTACACTGCTCCACCAACATATCAGTTCAGCAAGGCAACTGATAGAAACTCTCGAGATGTCTATAGAAGACAACATCTATGACATGCACTCAAAGATCACACTCAAGCACATGGCTCTTGAGAACCTCAAAGAACAATAGGAGAAAATGATGGAAGACAAAAAAGAGGGAAAATTATATGAGTACAAAATAAAAGAGAAAATGATATGTACATTAATTCATTTTGATGGGAAAATGGATGATATATATATATATGTATATTCATATGGTAAAATGATATGTATAAGGAAAGATATCATATGTACAGATATACCGACATATACATAGAGGAGTCATTAAATGACTAAGGATTATATATGTTGTATACACTTAACATTTTGTTAGTATTTTGCACATATTAGTTTTTGATACTAATGTCAAAGAAGGAAATTAATGATATTAATTTTCCATTAGTATGCAAACAACACTTTAGGTGAGCATACACCGAAAGATAGGACAAGAGAAAACTGAAGATCAGATATAAAGAGATCACCAATGATGACTAAGTGCAAAGAGAACCGACGACACAACTTACTATGAAAACTGAAATTGCAGAACATAAATATATAGAGGAATCTAACAGAGGAACCTGACATGCAGGATACAGTGAAAACCAAAAAGATAGTTAAAGAGAAACCAATAGAACAAAACTGAAGGACAGTCAAGCATGACTGACAGACAGGAACTAAAAGTCAGTTGCAGCCCACAAAAAATGGATCTGACTTCCACGTTAGATAAAGAAAACTTATTCTATTTATAGGATATTTATTTGTTTTTAAATCCATTTCTTTAGGGACAAGATACATGAATGTAAATTTTTTAATTAGTCTAGCTGATCTAAAACACATAGACTAGGAGATCTAGGTACAAGTTGTAAACGTGATCTTAGAGTTAACAATTTTTTTTCTCAAAACTTAATGAAGTCAATCCATTTATAAATAGATTATGCAATTATTCATTATTCATGGATGAAAAAGGATTTGAATAGAAAGGTGAAGATGAATGAAGCCAATGAGAACATCTATGGATAAGATTGAGAGTTTCAAGAACAAGAACAAAAAAAGGTGAATTTGGTTATTAGAACCAAGAACAAAGGATACCGAGAATCAGAGGTATTATCCAATCACAATTAGGTGATAATATTTTTCATGTAAACTAAATTGGATCTATATCAGCAATAGGAGATTTCATTTACTAGGTCAATTTGTAATTTTCTATCATTGTAACAAGTGGAGAAAAGTGTAAAATCCTTTCAAGGAAGGTGGATTTAACAGTCCAACAATAAATCTCTTAACCGAGTGCACACTTAACAATGTTGCTAAAGCTCTGAACAAAGTATAATTTAACACATCTCCACTAATACTCTTAAAAGGGTAGATCATCAGAAGTGATCAAATTGGAAGCCTTAACTGGCCCCTTCCAATTTGGAGATAGTGAAGAATTTGTGGGTGCCATCCCCACCGTAGTTTTTACTTCCTAACAGGATTTTTCTGTGATATCATATCTTGTGTTATGTGTCAAATTACTTTCATGAATGTTTCTATGGATATTCACATGTATGTTAATGTTATGTTAATGTTATGGATTGATACAATTGATTACAAAGGTTAATTGATTAGAGGATACAAAAAAATTTAGAGGTATTGATTCACCCCTCCCCTCTCAGTACATACTTCCCATTAATCCCAACAAACCTAACCTATCTCAACCACCCAACTTAGAGTTCAAACTCATCCCAACCCTTTCACACATACTAACCCCATCACCATCCCCTAATCACCTATCTTAACCCAAACCCTGATCCTAAACTCTCCCTAAGCTTGTCACATTCCTAATCTTTAGATTAGGAATTCAACCCCTTCCTCAAAGTCAACTTTCTCAAGCCATCCCTTATCTCCTCACCCATTTTCTATAAAAGAAACCTCATTCCTTCACAATTTTATCCACCTTCCATGTAGAGTTATAATGTTGTTTTCATTCCATAATCATCCATTTTGAAGCAATATATATTCTAAAGCATTGAAGCAATTTTGAGCATACATCCTTTTAGCATGGACACATCAAATGAACAAATGGGGTTTGAATGAGATTTTAGGAAGTTTTCACTTCCTATATCATAACTTATTTTAGATTTTTATTTTTTTCTTAGCATGTGTGTAGCTTATATTTTTTTAGCAATTGAATGTTTTGATTTATTTCATTATGTTCCTTGATTAGCTAGATTTCATGGTTTACACCTTTATGTGTTGCATATGCTAGAAGAGTTTTGACTCCTTCAAGTCTTGCAACAAGAGAAAAAGTTTTTTCATAATTAATACCCTCTTCTTGAACATATCCTTTACACACTATTCTTTCCTTATTTCTAGAAACTTCACCTTTTTCATTCAACTTGTTTCTAAAAACCCACTTAGTACCAATCACATTCTTGTCTTTTGGTCTAGGCACAAGAGCCCAGGTCTTGATATTTTTTATCTACTCAATCTCTTCATTCATGGCTTCCATCCAACTTTCATCATTCAAAGCATCTTTGATGGATCTAGGTTCAAATTCACTAAGAAAAGATGTACCTTTAAGTTTTTTCCTTGCCATTATACCTTCTATCTGATCTCTAATTATTTTCTCAGGTGCATGATGCCTTCTAACATATTTTGGCAAGTACAAGTTCCTTCGTCTTTAATTTTGGGCTTGCTTCACTTGCCTCACCATGCTAAAACATTTTTTTCTTCTCTTCTGACTGAGACTTGAGTTCCTTTGTCTAAGACTCGGTTGCCTCTATCTGAGACTCAGTTTCCTATGTTTGTGACTCAGTTGCAACTGTTAGAAACTTGGGTTTCACAGTCTACAACTTGGGTTGTACTGGTTGTAACAAATTTTGTGCTGATGAATTTAGTGGTTGGCACGGTTGTTGTCTAATAACCATTTCTTATGTCTTAAGTATAGTATCAGGTTCATAATACACAAATTTCATATAGTCCACAGGTTCTTTACTACTCTATTCTTCACTTCTCTTTGAAAACTCATCAATCTTTACATGTATACTTTCTATGACTTTATTAGTTGCAAGATTCAAACATTTATGTGCTTTTCTTTTACAGGAGTAGCCTAGGAATATGTGTTCATCACCTTTTACATCAAATTTTATGTTCCTTGCTTCCTTCAAGATGTAACATTTACTTCCAAATAGTTTGAAATAAAAAACATTGGTTTTATAGCCATACCATAACTTAAAGGGTGTTTGAGCAGTACCTTTCTTTAGATGTACTCTATTCAAGGTGTGAACTGTAGTCTTGATAGATTCCTTCTAGTATTTGGTTGAAGCATTCTTTTAAATCATCAAGGTCCTTGCACAATCCATAATAGATCTATTTCTTCTTTCTTCTATTCCATTTTGCTGTGGTGTACCAGGGGCAAATACTTGTCTCTTGATTCCATTTTCATTACAGAATTCATTGAACTCATTAGAAATGAATTCACCTCCTCTATCAGATCTTAGGCACTTTAGTTTCTTTCATGTTTCCTTCTCAACTCTGGGAAGGTACCACTTAAACTTCTGAAAAGATTCTACTTTTTCTTTGAGAAACATGATAGCCATCATTCTAGAATGATCATCAATAAATAGAATGAAATACTTGTCTCCAGTGTAACATTTTTGTTCCAATTGGTCCACATAGATCAATACGCACTAAATCCAAGACTTCTTTAGTATTGTAATTCTTTCTCTTGAAACTAGTTTTCCCCATCTTCCCAATTTGACATTGTTTGCACATTGCCAACTCAGGATTCTTGTAAATAGGAATACCTCTTACTCTTTTGTTCTTTCTTATGTTGACTAGGTTATCAAAAATTCACATGACAAAATCTTGTATGCCATAACCAGCTTTCTTCTACTTGTGCAATAAAGCATGAAATTTAAGTGAGATCAAGATAGAATAGACTACCTTTTGTCTGCTTTCTAGTTCCAACTAGGTTTCCCTTACCATCTAGGAGCTTGGCGTTACCATTCATGAATTCTACCTTGAAACCAATGTTATTCAGTTGTGCCACACTCAGTAGATTATGCCTTAATCTTTCAACCCAATAAGCATTATCACATTTCATTGCTTTAGTTAGATGAATACAACCTTTACCTTTCACATAGCAAGGTTCATTGTTTTTAAAACTGACATTCCCACCATTATAGTTCTCATTATGTTCAAATTTTTTTTTATCACCAGTCATGTGGTGAGAACAACCAGTATCAATTATCCAAGTGTCCATTTTTATAATATGAGAGAAAAGTGCATTCTTTTCATTTTCTTCATTATCTGACCCATCCTTAATAGCAATGTAAACCACTTCATCTTCATATTCATCACTATCAGAATATTTTACAATATAACAAGATTTATTACCTTCGTTCTTGTAGCTTTTATGACTTTTGAAATCTTTCTTGCCTTTGTACTGGTTGAACTTTCTCTCATCTTTGTCTTCTTTGTTTTGACACTTAGCCGCAATGTGGCCAACCTCGTCACATGAAAACAAAATCAATGGTATTCTTCCATTGTACTTTCCTTTTCCTTTGATAACTCTCTTTGCAAGTAGTGCTTCAATGATTACTAGATCTTCATCATCACTATCATTGTCAATCTGTTTTCCTTTCAAGTTTCTATCTATCTTACTAAGGCTTAATTTAGATCTGAATGCAGACTCAAAATTGCAAGGATTAGGAGAATAATTGTCAAAATTGTCCAAATCAAAAAAATTTAGCCTTCCAACCAATGCATCTAGAGTTATATAATTAGTAAACCTCATCTCTTGAATAGCTAAAACTCTAATTGCATGTATAGGAAGTAAAGTTCTCAATACCTTACTAACCATTGTTTTCTCTTCAAGATTTCCACCAGCAACTCTAATGGCACTAACACTTTTCTTGATTCTTTCATTGTATTTTGTAATGTCTTCTCCTTCTTTCATTTTCATCTGATCAAACTGACCTCTAAGACTCTCAGCTTTGGCTCTCTTTACATTTTCATTTTCTCCATGGATTTTATGCAGTTTCTTCCACATATCATAGGTAGTAGGGTAGTCCTTGACTTCATCAAATTCCAAATAGCCGAGTGAAGAAGCTATATCAATCATCATTATATTATGATTCTTCATGTTCACCATCTGATCCACAGACATAGGTCTAGGTGGTTCCACATACCTATTGTCTAAGAATTGCAAACCATTATCTCCAATCATAGATAGATGTAGCCTCATCAACTCTTTCCATGCAGGAAAGTTGTCTTTATTAAACTTGGGGATCTCCCTTCTATAAGACATCTTTGATCTTTAGCTTTGGCCCTTACACCTTCCTTGAAAGAACCAAATTCTCTAATACCAATTGTTTGAAATGAGTTGAGTAACTGAGAGGGGAGGGGTGAATCAATTACCACAAAAACAAATCCAAGTCCCTTAGATGTCTTAATCAAACTTATCACTCTGCTCGGTTAATAAAAGACATTCTGTTGTAACTCAGTTAACAAAGCAATAACCTTTAGTGACTAAGTGTAGAAACATAAAGCATAAAGAAAATAACAGGTACATAGATGATAGCAAGGTTTAAAGTGGAAACCCAATTTGGGAAAACCACCAATTGCAACTAGTTACTATTTTTCACCCATCTGAAGTGAGCCCTCTTAGGAACCAACCCTGTTGAAGGTTACAAAACACATTGTTAGCTGTGACCCTGTTACAGGAGTTAATCACCCTGTAAGGAGTGGCCTTGTTAGAGGTATTCAAACACTTCAATGTAGAAATGCTACCTTGTGAGAGGATTTATGAAAGACTATTAAGTCTACTTTGTTAAGAGATTTGGATCACTACTACAATTGTTAGAGAGTAACAATGAGTTGACCTGATTGAAGAAGAAACTGAATTTGTAGATTTAGATCTTTGTTCTATCTTTCACTGGATCCTCACTAATCAAATATTCTTTTGCAACTCAATCTGGATATTCTATCCTTAATTAGAATTCCTTCTTACTTTTCTTTCACTCTTCATATAAAATATCTACATGCTATTCAATCCAAACTTGACCTTGTATATATATATGATAAGACTTGTCAAGTTTACTTGAATACCCTTCCAAAAAAAATAATGAAACTCAAGTCTGTCGGCTGCTATTAACCAATTAAACATAAAGTGTAAACTGCCATAAGTCGGCTAACACTAAATGCATAACTCAGTTAACACTGTATTCCTTTGATGCTTGACCATTACTCAGCTGAACTAAACTTATTGTATTTCCCGAGTGAACTCGGTTAATATAGAACTTCCTTCATTAACCAACTAAGCTTGGTTAAGTTTAGACATTTTTGTAAAATCAATACATTTGTGTAACATCAATGACAATACACAATTGAATAATTGTCTCCAATAGCTACAACTAATATTTTTCAAATTTTCCACATTTAAGTATTGGGTGAGAGGGTAATCATGCTAATAGGAGGTAAATTAAGCCTCCTCTGGATGGTAGGTACAAGAACATTGCCAAGAATCTTGTCTAGGGTTAGGCAGGAGGTAAGAATTAGGAAACCGCTCATAACTTGTAGTAGGGGAATATGGAGAAAAATTGGAAGCATTTATGGATTGGTGTTGGTGGTAGGGAGGTGAAATGCTTACATTTTTATAAAGGGGATTAGAAAAAATCCATTGTCCATAGTATCCCTCTATACCAAAGAATAGGGAAAAAAAAGATACACATATGGTGTTTTTAACAAGATGGAACAATCTTCTTAAAATAGAGATTTGGGTCTACACCATCAGAGTTAGCCAAAAACATTTAGCTATAGAGTCACTAGGTCCTTAAAGACTACATATACAAGACTAAATATACTAAAGAATGCACCAAATCTCTAGCTAAGAAATCTCTATCCTACTGGTTATGCTATGAAAATTGTTGATCCCTAATCAGACTCCTGCCTGAGGTAGGGCAGTCCTAAAGCTTCACAAGGGTGGGACAGAAATGTGCCTTTTGAAACAACCTCTGGGATTTTATATAATTTAGCTCTTTTCTTTGGTGTTTTGCGAAAGACAAAATAAAATTAAATAAAAACTAAGGTGATGCGCCAGATATTTTGAAACCCTTCAAGCTTTTGCTAGAAATAACCACAATGTCAAACCCTATAAATGAGCATAAAAAACTATAGACTCTTCATTTTGGGAAGAGAACATGATGGCAAGATCCTAGATAGAAAGAAAAAAATTCATATCTCCCTATGAGAAGCACACGTTAAGGATCACAGAGAAACGTCCCTATTATCCCACTTAAACTACCACTCTAAAAGAATTTTGTTCATAAAATGGTATGGTATAACCCTATATTACAAATATTGAAATAGTAGAACCAAACATGATCTAACAGTTTGCAAGTTTTTAATAAAATATAAGAGCCTGATATTACAAATATTAGCTACATTCATTTAGTATTAACATAGAGCCTTGAAACCCTGGTTTCCTGATTTCTCCCCCTCTTCTAAAATCTTTAACAGGATTCTGAATTGGGTAAGACTCCCCTATATTCCCCTTCATTTTTGAGTTGATTCCCTATTTGAAGTGGTGGTCAAGGCTATTGGAGATTTTCTGATGGTGGATGAAGAGTCATCTGATATTATGCACTCGAATTATGCTCATTTATTGGTAGAGATGGATATCTCTAAGGGGTTACTAGAAAAGATTAAGCTTGTGTACTCAAACACCTCATGTATTCAAACTTTGGACTATGAAGGGCTTCCTTTCAGATGTAGTAAATGTTTTAATAGAGGTCACTTGATTTCCCAATGCGGATTACAGAAGACAAAGACCAAAAGGTCTACTTCTTGGTGGAAGTGTGTTTCTTCTGATCACTATGTAAGGAAAAATATTGATCCTGCTAAGAATGTTGGGCATGACAAGGTTCCTCCTTTAGGAACTGTCCCTTTAGGGTCTACTAACACTATCACTAGTAGTTCTGAGGTTTTTAAGACTACTATCATTTTCGAAACTATTTCAGATGTTTCTAATGGTACTATTCCTACTAAAACGAGTCTTGCTAGATCCACTGTATAGTCCACTGGAGCTTCTTCTAGTACTTTTCCTGCTGCTCTCATTGTTCCCAGTGATTCCTCTACTGCTGATGCTCCTCCTATTGGTTCTGGTATTGCTAGGTCTTCTGCCATTTCCGCTGGTAGCTTTGGTGCTAGACAGTCTATAGGTAATTATATTGGTTCTGTTCCTATTGGGTCTGCTAGTATCCTTCAAGCTAATCTTGTTTTGGCTGGTCTCTCTATTGTTGTGGAGAAAACTAGATTTTGTGTTTCTCCCTTATGTATGGAGGCAGCTCCTTTTGTTGGTTCTATCCTAAATTATTCTTCTTCCTCTCTCTTGAGACCTTCCTCTCAAGATTGCCAGGAGAAGGCTTCTTTGGTAGAGGAGGGGTGGACCCCAGTTATGGGTAAACATCATAAAAATTCCTCTCTTCAATTTGACATGACTCTCTATTCCCAAAAGAAGGGAGGTAAGGGTAAATCTTAGATTTTGTTTGGGCTTCTTGGGCTTTTAAATTTAAATATTTAGAAGAGTGCTTTTTGAAAATCCTATTTTGGATTAGTCTTTAGGTTGGGTTTGTATGATGGTTGTTTCATGCATTACTTCATCCAGGTTGTGGGTACCTTTTGTAAAACCCTCATCTAGGTCTTGGTTCATTTTGTCTTTGAGGGCTACTTTGAATATCTTTTGTGACCACTTTGTTCAGGGTTTCGGGGCCCCTTCAAAATGTGTTTTTACCTCAATCAAAAACATAGAGCCTTGAAATCATTCACAAAATAAAAGAAAACATAGTAAAATTAAACTAAGTATAGTCCAATGCATCTCCTCTATTGATCATATAAAAATTACAATGCTAGGTTATGAAAAATGAAACTCCAACTATTTTCTAAGTCTTCTTTTATACAACGAACAAAAGACTACAATAGCATAAATTCTAGATCTAAGAAAACTCTCCCCTCCTCTTTTACATTACTAGTAGCAATAGAAAGAACATAATCTCCAGGTCTAGAATCATCTTCCTTAATAGAAATAAGAGAACTAGCAGTCTCAAGATTATCATACTTGTTACCTTCTTCCTTGACAACAATGAAAGTAAATTCATCATCATCTTTATCAACTTCATCAGATTCACCATCAATAATTCCTTCATTATCTTGGGCATAATAAAATATTCTTTCCCTTGGCTTAAATTCATAACTATACTTAGGAAATCTAATAGGGTACCTAGATGCATAATTTCTTACCTTGCCACATGAAAAATATTTGAAAGGCAACTTCCCTTTGTACTTACTTCTAGCAACATCTCTATCTCTATATGACATCCTTTTTGAAAATTGGCTTCCATTTCTTCAATATCTAGATATCTTCCTCTCCTATGTTCTTCAAATCTTATCCCATCTTGAAAATTTCCTTGCAAGTTTCTCTGTCGAATCTAATCTTTGCATGTTCCTTCTAGTCACCATGGCTTTGAAAGTTGTATCATCCTTAGATAGTGCACCACTTATTGAATGCAACTCAAAGGCTATAAGCTTCCCAACTATAATTTATCTTGTCACATTAGTCATTGTCCTTTTTTCTTCAATAGATGGGTATGTGCAGGATCATGGTATGCCAAAAAGTGGTGATGTGAAAAAATAAGTCATGATTGGTAGACTGGTTGAAAAAAAAACTATAACTTTCAAATGGTATAATATTTTTTAAATTTTAAACATGTGTCACATTCTATGTTTCTCTACTACAAGAAAAAAAATTCAATTTGATGAATTTTAGACTAAGTTAAGGTGGTCAGACATGAGACTTTTCATATTCTGAAAAATTTGTAGAAGAAAAAACATAATTAATTATTTACTTGGAAAAAATACAAAAACATTATGCGTCACATTTGTAAACGAGTCTACTACTTATATCTAGAATCTAGTAAAACAATGTTATCAGGTGATTGTGTTTAAGGTGGTCATACATACACCTATTTCTTATCTTTTTAGTCCTGATTGATAGATTGATTGAAAAATAGCTATAAATTTCAAAAAATATAACATTTTTGAAATAAAAAACATGAGTCACATTCTATTTTTTTCTACTATAATAAAAAAATTAAAAAATTTCAATTTGATGAAGTTTAGACAAAATTATTATTTTTATATTCTAGAAAAGTTGTAGTAGAAAAATCATAATTAATTATTTACTTGGAAAATAATTACAAAAAATATGCATCACATCTGAACATGATTCTACTACTTATATATAGAATATTGTAAACAAATATTATCATTTGATTGTGTTTAAGATGGTGAGACATACACCTACTTATTATCTTTTTCTGAAATATTCATACTACTGCATTGAAATTTAAAATTTCACCATATAGATTTATTTTTTTAAAGGCTAGTAGCTTAGAAACTAAATTCATTTTTTTACAGATTCTCTTTTTAAACATTTTTATGTAATAGTGATAACTTGTTCAAAATTTTACATCAACTTTCCTAACCTAGAATATTTGAATTTTCATTGTCACTTAAGGGCCTAGTTTGGTATATCGTGGTCTTGCACATACCCAGCTACAACCTTGTTTTCATAGGTAGGATTCAAAGATCTCAGAACTTTTGAAACAATCTCATCCTCATCCAGTATTCCTCCAGCACATCTAATAGCACATAATATCTCATTTACTCTTATAATGTAGGAGGAGATATTCTCATCCTCACTCATCTTCATGACCTCATACTTCCCTTTCAAACTCTGCAACTTTTCCATCTTCATTTTGTATCTCCTTCATAAATAATCTCCAAGTTCTCCCATATCTGATTAGTTGTTTCAAATTCTATGACACACTCATCTCTGCATTAGTTAGTGCACTTATCAAAACTTCCTTGGCTCTAAATTTTGCTTTTGCATTAGTGATCTCATTAGGAGTTGTAGGGTACTCAAGAGGGTTGTATGAATTATTTGTGATCCCCCAACACTCTTTATCAATGCATCTAAGATGTACAAGATCATTTGGTTCTTCCATAGTGCATAGTTGGTTTCATCTAATCTATGGTTGTCCTTCTTATATGCTTCCATCTTTGGATCACCCCCAAGTTGTCAGGATTCCTTCTAAGGATGAGGCTCTTATACTAATTGTAGAAAATAGGAAGCAAGAAACTAAGAGGGGGAGGGGGGGTGAATCACTTCCTAATAAAATACTTAAACTTAAAAACCCTTAAACCCTTCAATCATAAAACTCTTGATCACATATACTATTATTACTAATTTGGAAAATGTAAAGCATATAAACACAAATCATAAAACATCAACACCATATAACACAAATATTTTTTTATCATGGAAACCCAAACTAGGGTGAAAACCATAGCAGTGATGGTACCCACACTAAGATAGATACTTTGTTAGAAGTAAAACTTATTACAATATAAGGAATGCACTTGAATTCAAACACACTGCCTAGAATTCACTACTAAGTTTGTCTTGGGAACCCACCCAAAGGAAGTCACATTGACTTATAATTACAATTAAGAAGTCTTACTGACTTACAAACTCTTCTCAGACACCAATATGATCATTCATGAACTAGATAGTAGCATCTCATAATGCCTCGGTCAGTTCCTTTTTAGTATAGTCAAATCCCTTGCTGCAATTATTTCTCTCATGTCATAGACAAGGAATTCATATCTTAGTAGATCTTTAAAAATGCTTCACTATCATACACTTTCTTCTGTGATCTCAAAAACACTTTTTCATACACATGACACATCAATCAAACCCTAATTCACCATATTTATCAAGAACTAGGTTGGAAAAAACCTAATCCTTAAACACACATCTAACAATGCCAAAATCAATCATCATGATCTCTACATTCTTTCCAAACATCCCTCTAATCCATCTATAACATCTTGACATCATGATTAAAACCGTAAAATGTTTTACCAATCTATTATAAATTGTGTTATCACCTTCCCTTAACATGTCAGCTAAAATCACAAAAAACATATCTTAGATTTATTGAAATTGGCCACCTTGATCAATGTAAACTACCAATTGATCAAGCACATAATCTAAGATCATCCTAAGGAATCATTAAGTTCAAACAAACAAACTGATACATTGCATTAATCGGATCTACTAGCATCTTATGATAAACTTTCAAGAACACTGTCATCCCCACTAAAATACTTGTAACTGCTTTGCGGATCATCATAACCACAATATACATATTTCTATGTCCTTAACATATTCCTAGCTAAGCAACCAAAATTCTCATCTACAACACATGCGCCAAAGTAATCTTTGCAATAATGTAACACTAGCAAATAGTAAACTAACCAGTCTTCATCTATTGCGCCATAACTTGATCAAATCATCATGTCTACATATCTAACTTGACATGAAGCATGTATACAACATCTACAACATCATATGATATTTGTGACTCCTCATCTTTAGTAACCTTCTTCCTTCATTCATCTAAACATTTTGTGTTACTGCAAAAACTACATATCTATCAACCAACCTTCACAACAGATATAAAAACCGTCTAATCTTAAAACTAGACATCTGAACAACTTAGTAGACATAAAAATCAACATAGTAGACATTTTGACATCAATGAAAAAAATCCAACTTTCCAACATTATCATGGTGATGAGTTTTTAAAAAATTAATCGGATTTGTAGGGACCATGAGATTAAGAGACATGAGAAAAATACATACACCCCACAACAAAATGAAGTTCTAGACAGAATGGGTAGAATATTGTTGGAGAGGGCTTCGAGTATGTTAAGTGGTTTCATGCTTGACCAAAAGTTTTGGGCTGAAGTTGTAGTCCTTGAATGTTATTTAATTAAGAGATATCCTACTTTAGTGCTTGTTGAGAAGACACCCATGAAGGAATGGTCTTGTAATAATATCTCATTAATAAAAATAAATGTTGAGATAATGCATCTAAATGTATTTGGCTGTGAGGCTTATGCTCATGTACCAAGTGACAAAATATCAAAATTTTAGATAAAAGGTGGTTAGATGTATCTTCATCAATTATGGTGATCCTGTGAAACGTTACAAGCATTGGGATCCAAATTTACATAAAGTTCTCTATAGCATAAGTGTGATCTTTCATGAGTTGAAACCTTACATAGTTGATTTGCACTCAAAGAAGGAACACAAATAGAAAAGAGAGGTATCTTAGATACCATCTAATTTTAAATAAGAAATGAACTGCACACTATTTATGGACCTATTGATGAGGAGAGCTCAAGCATATCTATAATTTTTTAAGAAGACAAAGAACCTCAAACTCAAAAATTAAGGTCTAATTGTGATAGGAAATGACTTAATAAATTGTTAATCTCTAAGTTCTATTGATGATTAGTGACCAACACTTAGTCATTCACTTGGGCAGTTTTAGTTGGCTATCACTGTGGGTGAGCTAAAACTATGCAAGGCCGAGCAACATTGCCGAGCAGTATTTAGGTTGTCGAGTTGCATCATGTCAAGCTGAGTAGGATACTTTATGTTGAGTGATAGAGATGTTAAGTGCTGAGATGAATAGTTTTTGTAGACATGTCTAGAATGATTTAAACTTCAAGGATAAGTGATCAGGCCAACTTGTATAAGATTTTTGGGCCGACTTATGTATGCATTTAATATTCTTCTACGAAGTTAGTTATGCATTTAATTATTTTATCCTATGCATGATCTATTGTAATAATTAATTGTAATACCTTCATGGTATGGGTATTAGATCTTGATCGTTGATCTAGATCTTAGTATCAGACTCGAACATATACATAAGATTGCTTCTAAACCCTATTTTGTAAGCATGTAGAGAGAAGTGTGTGGTGACTACATTTTGAAGTGAAATGCACAGAGGGTTATTTTGTTAAGAAGTAGAGATCAAGTAGAGTGATAGCACAGTGAACAGAAGAGTAAATTTATATCAGATTGTGAGATCATAGAAGGTACTGGAAAGAGGAGATCCGTCATCAACATCAGAGTGCATAACGAAGGATCAATACTTGAGACATTCTAATCATTGTATCAGGTGAAAATATCTTAATAGAGTGGTTGTAGTAGACCTTTCTAAATCTCCTAATAGAGTGCTTACTTTATTTTAAGTTGAAATCCTTTCACAGGGTAGATTGTAATGATCTTTAGCTCTTAACTAGGTAGACCTTTAATAGGTTAGATTGCATTTTGTAATCAACTTTTGTAGCCCTAATAGGAACACTTTATTACTACAGTAGTGGAGAATTTTGTGGGTGTCATCCCCACCCCAGTTTTACCTATTTGGGTTTCTGGGTTACCAAGTTGTTGTGTTATGAGTTATTTATTTCATTGTGTGGATGCTATTTGATATTACATTAGATTCATATATGTATGAATGTGGATCAGTTTTTTTTAAATGTTCAATTTTGAAGATCTGATTCACCCCCCCCCCTCTCAGTATCTTTCTTTCCCATTATTGTATTTCCAACAATTGGTATCAGAGCTTAGTTCTCTAAAAGGTCATAATCAGC
>MU224434.1:2014242-2074447 GCA_018584345.1 Thuja plicata
TGGTATCAGAGCTTAGTTCTCTAAAAGGTCATAATCAGCTTGAGAATATAGATCTTGAGATGGAGATCTACAAGATGGGTAAAGTCATTGAGAATCAAAAGATTGATATTCAGCTAGCACTACAATATCTTGAGACAGCAAGATAGGAATTAAAGAAGTCCTTGATAGCAGGGAAAGATTTGGCCAAACAAATGAATGACACTCATTATCAGGAAGAGGACACCACAAATCTATTTCAGAATGGAGATTCAACTGAAAGTGATGCAGCAATAGTAGATCTACTAGAAAAGAACAGTGCACTATGTGAAGAATTCAGAAACTTGAAAAAGGAACAAGAAGCCCAATCAATAAGAATGTGTGAAGTTGTTGAACATAAAAAAGAAAGTTGAAGATGACAAGGCTATGGCAGAAGAAGACAAAAGAATGATGATTATTAGACTTGATGAAAGAACACATGATGTACAAATAATGACAGTCAATCAAGTTGACATGGAAAATCAATTACTACTTATGAATCAAGAGATCAGTAGGAAAGACTTGGAGAGTATAAATCTTAGATCTGAGAATAGTCAGTTGAAAGATGAATTGGGATTTGAGAAAGAACTTAACAACAGAGTGAATGATCCCAATATAGCTATGAGCTACTTTGAACAACTAGTCGAAGCATCAAGAAGACCTAAAGATTCTTCTAGATTAGGTCACATTGAAAAACATATAACCACCGAAGAAGGAGAATCGTCTAAGACAAGTGAAAGAAGGTATGCAAAGCCAAGAAACAACAAACTTGTTTTTCACCACTATGGGAAAATAGGTCATACAACAAACATCTTTCGAAGCAAGAATGGTAAGCCCAATCCTAAAACTAACTTTAATGGTTACTACTTTAACTGTAATAAGTTTGGACATCAAGCACGTGAATGCAAGACAAAGGCAAGAAATGCACCTAGACTCAATGGTAATTTCTATAACTATTAGAAATATGGTCATAAAGCACAAGATTGCAGATCTAAAGGAAAACAACAATGGATATCTAAGGTACAAGAGAAATCACCAAGAAAAGGCAATACTTACAAATGGGATTACAACACATGGAATAGTTGTCATTACTGTGGTGAGTATGGACATGTTCCATAAAACTACATAAGGACACATTTCAGAGCAAAATATAAAAGTTGGATGAATGGGAGCCTAGTTTGTCACAGTTTTCTGAAAATTGGTCATACAAGGAAAGACTATAAGACTAGGGTACCTACTCCTACAGTTGAGCATATTAGAGCATAGATGAACCAGACATGGGTTAATAAGTTTGAACCATGCAGCAATGAAGCTAGTGAAGTCGAGGTCTCCCAATCCAATGGCTCAGGTGATCACATCAACTCCAACTAAATAAAAGAGGTATGTAAGGAACTGCATTCAAAATTCTTATCTTACATCAGTTCCTAACATGAAATGTACCAAAGTCCATATTTGCATATGTTAAGATGCACCAGGACATATTTTGAAGACAAATGCCGAGAAGAGCCAATTGCACTATAGGTGCCGAGCACCAATCATGGACACTAAGGCCGAGTTCTTTAGTGTGTGCCGAGTTTTTTTGGCCGAGTAAGTTTTGTGATGGCCGAGTTTAGTAAGCCGAGTGGGATGCAAGTTGTGTTAGAAAGCCTAGGACAACTAGCTTGCACTAACTCAATGGGAAGAACATTCATTTCTTACCTACCTTGACCTTTCGAAGTCTATAAAGGATGAACAGTTGATACTTCATTTTTACCTTGTGATTTTTACTGTTTACGGAGCGATTGGAGTAAATTGCAAAATTGATCTTAACGAAGTTAGCATCGAAGATTTTGTCAGCGTGCCATTGGCAATCCTTAGGTGAACAGTACAAAGCACTACTTGCCAAGGTACTCTATTCTTCATCTCTTGATACCTAATTTCAAGATTATGGCTGCAAGCTCTTCCAGACCAGCTAAAAGTATGGAGGGAGAACAAGAGCAAATTCAGTTAGTACAAAGTGATGAATGTGCACCTCTCAACTTTCAAGCCATTCCTGAAAGTGAAATTTAGAATGAATTAATGGGAGCCCTCTCATCCATTCCACCCAAGGTCCTTATGACCCATGATGTTAGATCATGTTACATGGTTAAGATTGGTGAAGTAGGTGATAGTGAATTAAGGAAATCCTACTGCAAATTGAGTGTCGATGGAGTTCTGAAGGGAGAATTCAAACATTTAGCTGACAAAGGGTTAACTCATGCCCTAGATTTTCCATAAGGTTTCAAAGATGAATGGATTAAGGTTATTCTTAGCCAAGTTCATGATATGTGTATGTGGTTTTATAATGGACCAGTCAAGATTACTAAAAACATGATTCATCGAGTGATTGGATATCTTGTAGTTAATGGGAAACAGACAATGAGGGATAACAACAAAGAGGAAATTACACTAAACACTGGAGCCATATGGAACAATAGAGGTATGAATATCTCTACAATTAAAGACCTAGAACTTGATATTGGAGTAAGAGTAATAGCACATAAGTTCTATCAGTCCAGTAGACTGGATAGTGTTCCTTATACAGCCATTGACAAGGCATAGAAAATTGTTAAGAAGACTCATACATATGATCTTGCCAAGCTACATCAGACACAATTAGATGAGAATCTAGCATCAATCAGAAAGGCTAAGAGCTCATCATGTAAGTTTGGTTCCTTACTATTCTGTATATTTTTCTACATTTAGGATACATTTCCTACATTAGGAAATATTGTTTGGAAAAAGGATAGACCCATTATAGTTTAGATTAGTGAATGTATTAAGAAACTAGCAAGTAACTTCAATAGAATTATGGGGAGATATTTTGTTGAATTTAACAAGAGAAATAGATTAAGAACTAGGATTCCTAGATCACTAGTGGAGAAGCACTATGAAGAAATTTGTTTTCTAGTTGATACAGATAACACTTATATCCAGGATGTGACACCCAAGGTAACATGTTTAGAACCATTTCCCTATGAAATTAACATTGATGAAGCATCAGCTGCCATCATTGCACTCCTAGCCGAGGCAATTGATACTGTAGCAAAAAGGTTTGGAAATTTTGATGAAGCCAAAGTTAAAATTTCAAGAAGTTTAAAGGAGGGAACTATGGAGAGGAAAAGAAAGAAAATTATGAAAAATCTAAAGAAAATGGTTGGTTTAGGTAGTGATGAAGAACCTGAGGATGTACCTTTAGGCTTGAGCACTGGACAAGGTGAGGATATGTCTATAGAAGAGGAAGTGAGTGCATCTGAGGAGATCATTAAGAAAGCTAAGGGTAAAAGACCATCAAATGTCATAGTAACCAAGCCAAGCAAAGCCCTAAGGTTACACCTACTGCAGCTAATCATACGAGGACTAGAGCATCTACTATTACTTCTCCAGTAGAAGTACAAACAAAAGTGTATGGAAAGAAAAAGGTTGGACAAAGCAGTTCTGGAAAGGAAGCAAAAATTGCTCCTAAGGCTGAGCCGAGCAAACAGCAAAGAGACCTAGAAGGAAACTATAATTGGGGACAGATAGTGATGATGAAAAGACTGAAATTGATGAACCCAAAAACATACCTATAGCATAATTCAAGAAACCAGCTAGTATTGATGAGGTATGTGACACTTTGAGAAACTCAGCGGGGTCAACTACTTTCAAGTTCATGAAGTATGAGAAATTGAATAATGTGGATAGGCACAAAGTTCAGGAAGCACTCTTGGATATGATGAGTACTTTCAAGTTAACTCCTACGGAGATAGGAAACCATGTGTCGAATGAACTATATGATTTTCTGTCAAGTAAATGGGAATTTACACTTACCACCGAAAGATAGATTAGGGAAGGAACTTTAGCCAAGGTAATACCTGAGTTGACTTCAAAACAGAGAGCCAAATTCATTGAAGAATATAAGAGCAGGTTTTTTCCTAAGCTTAGAGGTTATGTTGTTCTGAAAAATGATATTGAAGGTTTAGTACAATAGAGTACAAGGATTTGGAAGGAAATATTTCGACTAGCAGTTCCAAAAGATAAGAAATCTGGTGAGGGAACATCCGAGAAAAAGACAAAAGAAGTTGAAATGGAGACTACCCCTGAGCCACAAATGACTCAAGGTCATATTACTACAGAACATGACAAGACCAAATATGCATTAGACTCAACAAATTTTGTTGATCTAACTGCAGACAGTCCGATGGATTTCATAGTTGATGATCCCAGCAATTTGAATGCTGAGGAACAAGATATGCTGAGTGGTACAAACACTGATTCACCTATTAAGGCAATTGATACTAAAGAAGGAAAGACCACAGCATCTGAAGAGAAAAGTGATGAGATAATTGAAGTGATCAATGATCAGCTAGGTGAAGAGAAACAACAAACAAATGCACAAGAGGTAACTTCACAAAATCCACCTATTTTAGAGGTTGTCAAAAAGAGTTTTAGATAGTAGAGTAGTGATGAAGGATACTGTTGATAAGCCTAAGCAACAAGAGGCAGCACAAGTGTTGGTTGATCTACCACACTCTGCATCATCCACTCCTACTTGTCCTAAAACTAGGAGTATGCCTAATCCACAGACAATATTGATAGAATTGAAAGAGGCAATGGACATTGACACTGTCACAGGAAAAGGTATTATGCAGTCGAGCATTGGTTCACCAGAGTTGAAGAGAAAGAAAGTTCTGAAGAAGAAGTCTAAAATTCTAGATGTAACATTAGATGAGGTCATTGTGATTCCACAATGGGATCCCAATGAATTGGTTTTTGAACAAATAGGGACTCTTCAAGAATTACTCAAGAAAAAGAAGAGACAAGAAGAGATGAAAATAGAATAGAAGCAAAAGCAAGTGTTGCATGACATCAAGGATATATTTGCAAAGGCTTTTGACTTAGAGGATGAAATGCCTCAAGCTCCAAATATTGATCAGTTAGTTAACATTATACATAAGGTAACTGATGATGATATTAATAGCAATGAAAAACTTCTACAATGGTCCGAGAGGAGATTTGAGAGAAAAGTTCTAGAGAAAATATCAGAGGAGATTGCAACAAAACAGGTTAAACTTTCTACTCTTGTAGAAATTTTGGAGAAAGTTAAAGCAAATGTTTATTCTTTGTACGGGAAATTAAATGATGTTGAATTCTTCACAAAGGATAATCTACAGCTTGTTGAGAAGCTATAGTTATATCTGAGATCAACTGGCAATACTTTGGGTAAGGATACTACTTCTAGTTCTTTACATATTACTAAGTTGATCAATGCACAACGGAGAATAGCCAAGCTTATGGCTGAAGATGGTCAAATTAGGGACAAATTGATAACTATTCAGACAAGCCTGTTGCCTCACTTGGAGGTAATATAGAAGGAACTTTTAATTACATGAGAGTTATCACAGAGAAATGCAAATCTATCAACTATAGAATGTTTAGTGAGTCTAGCTTCCGAGCTAGAAATAAAATTGGAAGTTATGAAGATTGCTAAGGAAAGTTGGGATGCTACATTTGAATCCACCCTGCAGCTTCATAAATAATTTTTGGATAAGCATAACTTAACCCCACCGGCAATCAGTGACAAAAACAAGGGGGAAGTTGGTAAAGAAGGTGATAAGGAAGTTGGAAAGGATACAGTATGATACATCAGTACAGAATAGGTACACTTGTATATATTTTTGAAGGCATGTAAACTTTTTGTATGTACAATACCGAGTATATTCCTAGGGGGAGTACTTAGTATACTTAGGCAACATTTTGATGGAATGAAATGAAGTAATGATAAGTGTGTTTTTTCCACTAATATCAAAGGGGGAGATTGTTAATCTCTAATTTCTATTGATGATTAGTGACCAACACTTAGTCATTCACTTAGGCAGTTTTAGTTGGCTATCACTATGGCCGAGCTAAAACTATGCAAGGCCAAGCAACATTGTCGAGAAGTATTCAGGTTGCCGAGTTGAATCATGCCAAGCTGAGTAGGATACTTAATGCCGAGTGATAGAGATGTTATGTGCCGAGTAGAACAGTTTTTGTATACATGTCTGGAATGATTGAAACTTCAAGGATAAGTGATCAGGTCAACTTGTATAAGCTTTTTGGGCTGACTTATGTATGCATTTAATATTCTTCTACGGAGTTAATTATGCATTTAATTGTTTTATCCTATGCATGATCTATTGTAATCATTAATTGTAATACCTTCATGGTATGGGTATTAGATCTTAATTGTTGATCTAGATCTCGATATCATACTCGAACAGATACATAAGATTGCTTCTAAACCCTATTTTATAAACGTGTAGAGAGAAGTGTGCGGTGACTGCATTTTGAAGTGAAATGCATAGAGGGTTATTTTGTTAAGAAGAAGAGATCAAACAGAGTGACAACATAGTTAATAATAGAGTAAAGTTATATCAGATTGTGAGATCATAGAAGGTACTGGAAAGAGGAGATCCGTCATAAGCATTAGAGTGCATAAAAAAGGATCAATACTTGAGACATTCTAATCATTGTATCAGGTGAAAATCTCTTAATAGAGTGGTTCTAGCAGACCTTTCTAAATCTCCTAACATAGTGCTTACTTTATTGTAAGTTGAAATCCTTTCACAGGGTAGATTGTAATGATCTTTAGCTCTTAACCGAGCAGACCTTTAACAAGGTAGATTTCATTTTGTAATCAACTTTTGTAGCCCTAACAGGCACACTTTATTACTGCAATAGTGGAGAATTTTTGTGGGAGTCATCCCCGCCCCAGTTTTACCTATTTGGGTTTCTGGGTTACCAATTTCTTGTGTTATGAGTTATTTATTTCATTGTGTGGATGCTACTTGATATTACATTGCATTCATATATGTATGAATGTAGATTAGTTTGTTTTAAGTGTTCAATTTTGAAGATCTAATTCACCNCCCCCCCCCCCCCGCCCTCAATATCTTGCTTTCCCATTATTGTATTTCCAACAATCAATATGGTTATTCACTAGAATTTTTTGGATATTCTTTGTTGCATTCCAATTGCAATTTTTTATTTGATTGATAATACTAATGAGCCTATAACTATTAGAGAGGTTGTGACTTTGCATGACACATATTCCTTGATAGAATCCATGAATGAAGAGATGGTTGGATTAAAGAAGAATGATACATGGGATTCATTACCTTTGTTTGAAGGACTAAAAATAAGTGGATATAACTGGGTATTCATGAATAAATTTGGTCTAGATGGTACTGTTGAGAAGAAGAAGGCATTTTTTTTCATGAAGAGGTATTCACAGGTCGAGGGAAATGATTATGGTTAAATATTCTCTCTTGTAGCTAAGTTGATATCCATTTGATTCCTATTATCACTTGCATCAACTTATGACATTAAAATCAAGTAGATGGATGTGATGACAATGTTCGTACATGGTGATTTGGAGGAGGAAATTTATATGTCACAACTAGCGAATATTGTTCAAAAAGGTAAAGAGAACCTTTTTTATAAGTTGAATAAATCTCTATATGGTTTGAAATAGTATCCTAGAATGTGGTATCAAAATTTTTACACCTATTTTTTCTATTTGGGGTTTGTGAGATCCAAATCTAGCCATTGTGTATATTATGAATTTGAAAATGGTCACATTCTTATCATAGTCTTGTATGTGGATGATATGTTGTTTATTGGGAATGGAAAAAATATTATTTCATATTTGAAGTCTCAATTAACAACACAGTGTGAAATGCAATATCTAGGTGTAGTAACATATATTCTTCAGATTGAAATCATTAGAGATATAGCTAACCAAAAGCTTTGGTTGAGCCAAAGTAAGTATGTTAACTCTTTATTGGAATGATTTAGGATGGAAACTAATGGATACTTAGATATTCTAGTTTTTTAGAAGATGAATATTTCTATAGAGGATTTTCTAAAATCACCTACTAAGATGGAGGACATGTCTAGAGTACCTTATGGGAGTCATGTTGGAAGCATGATATATCCATTGGTTTGTACAAGGCTAGATATTACCCAAGTAGTGGGATTCCTTAGTTGGTATAGGACTAATCTTAGTTCGGTGAATTGGGATGTAGATAAGAGAGTGTTAATGAATTTATGGGGTGCATCTGAGTATTCCTTGTATTTTCATGTTTATCTTATTCCACCTTGAGATTTAGTTTGCGTTTGTGGATATGTATAGTCAGATTGGGTAGGTGAAATTTATAGTAGAAGATCCACCACTAGATATGTTTTCACAATTTTTTGTAGTGCTATTAGCTGGATGAATAAGAGGTAGGATATAGTCACTTTGTCCACTATAGAAGCAAAGTAAATGGAAGCTACTCATGCTAGTAGAAAGGACATTTAGATTAAGAGATTATTTTCTAATATTTATTATGATGAGTTTTATATTAATATCTATTACAATTGTCAGAGTGTATTTGTTTAGCGAAGAATCATACTTTCCATGCCAAAACAAATCATATTGAGGTAGAGTTTCATTTTTCATGATATGTTCGAAAATAGAAAGTTAAAGCTAGAAAAAGTTGTTACTTTAGTGAATATTATAGATGCATTAACAAATCTATTGAGTGTGTATAAGTTCATATGGTGTGTAATATCTATGAACCTTGGATCCTTGAATAGGAGACAAGGTTTTGAATCTTGACCAATCTTTGACAAGTGGGAGAATTTTTGGATTAAGGTTGCTCAACCTTCGAGTCCAAACATGGTAATTTATTTTATTTTATTTTCTACCCACTTTGGAAGTCATAAAATTAAGAAGCTTCGGTCAAAGGTTATTATGTTGGAACTATGACAAATTTCTATTATGACTATGATGATTACTAGTTTGGTTGAAGATTCATGGAGAGTTATTATTTGGAAATTGATATTTATTGTGGTGTTCACTTTTGAAAAATTCTTTTAGGTTGGTGTTTCATATGGAAAGATGACCACTATGGAAGAGATATGATTTGTTGCATTGGAAGTTATTATGTGAAACACGTCATTGGGTTTAAAAAGTTGTTTTTTATGGAACCACATACCTCTTTGGCATTATAGTTTGTTTTGGAAACCATGGACTTTTTCCGCTTGTGTTGATTTCTATAAGTGTATTTTATATGATGCGTTGGGTATCCTCTAAGAATATTTTATGTTCCATACTTTTTATAGTTCTGCATTATTATATTTATTCCTAAAGAGCATTGACTCTAGTAATTTTATAATAACTCGTATTGTTTCTAATACTACAATTGAATCTAGCTTTTGGAGTGTAGGTTTTGCCTAAAAGTGTTTTCCCATGTATATCTAGTGCTTTAATTTTATTTATTTAAATTTGATTTTTCATATGGTTATCTAATTTATAATAGTTTAAGGCCTTGTACTAAATATATGTATCATCTCTCATATTAGATTTAGTGTTTAGAAGTGTTATTCCATGCTTGGATTTATCTCACTTTTGAGACCATGTGTCATCTTTCATCCCAAATGAAATTATTCTTGCATAATTAAAATTGCAACATCAAGCAATTAGGATTATATTACAACAATTGTGTTGAGGCATATATTTTTTTCACTCTCGAAAGAAATTAGTATCGACTCTAAAAAATTCAAAGAGAAAATTGATGAAGCACATACTTTCATATGAAGAGGATATAACTTGTAAAATCTAAAGAAAAATTGAATTAAGGTTGATAAACTGACCATTCATTTATTTTAGAATAGGGTAATTCTCTTTCTTAATTAATCAAACTCTAAACTAAATAATGGAATAATTTGGAGTACATCAAATTAGCACCACTCAAACAATTATGAGATCTTTTCTTATCATATAAACTTAGAAGGGAAGCGATTGGAACACCTTTCTAGGACTACTTCACAAGGGAAAGTTAAGATATTTTTTTAGTTGAGTGCCTTTTTGAGCTTCTATATAATTTTTTTATAACCATCATACATATTGCACTTCATGAGTAGGTTTGCAATACCTCAATCTAGGAGAAAAATTTCATTGAAAATAATAAAGAGTGGATAGGGATTGTATTATAATTCATCTCCAAAGAAGATGCACAACCAAATTTTGTGGATTTATATATTCTTCATCTATAAGAATTTATTTCTTCTCTATGTCATAATTGAGAGAGAAGGGATAATGCAAAATTTCAATTTTTTCTCTTATAAGGCAACATAGATTCTATTAATAGTATTTTAAATTATTTAGCAAAAATCAAAGGCTCATCTTTAGAGGCAAACACCTATTTCCTCTTCCCTTTAGGGCTTGAAGATCCAATAGTGTGTGGCATAATAGTTCGGTTACAGAAGGTTTGCTTGTCCTCTATAATTATAATGGTTTTGATTATTTTTTTATTTTATAATTCTAGTCCACATTTCATTAATTTGATAAAGGAGCCCTCAGCAAGAAATGAAGAATATTTTTTCCAAGTGAAAAAATGATAATTCTTAATCTTATGATTAGAAGATTACTATTGAAAGCATGTGATTTAAAAGTTTAACTAAGGGACACATTGTCTATAATGTAAATGAGTAATTTAAATATTCACATTATCTTTCACATATATAGAGCGGTCAATTTCAAAATAAGTATACTTTTATAAATGATTCAAAAATATTTTAGACTCTACATAAATAAATTTTTAAGAAATGTAATTATTACAATTAGGAATTTCTAGCAAGGTAATGGTCGCCTTTGGGAACTATATCTATCGTGATGCATGAAGGGTCTTTTTATTGGAGTAAAAAGTCTCAATTGAAAGGTTGAAAAACTAAAAGAGATGCATGAGTATACCAATGGCCACGTTTAAGAATGATGCCTTCATGGATAGCTGTAATGAAAGGAAGAAAAAAGGTGACTATTGCAATTGCATCAAGATGGATCTAATGTTTTTGATTAAGTAAAACAGGTTTTACAGGGTTCTTGAAACCTGAAACAAAATTAAAGTAGCGTTAAGCCCAGTCTAAAATGAAACATAGAAAAAAGACAGAACAAGTCAACAAAAGGCCAGAGAAAAAAATAGATAGCTTCTACAAAAGTAGATAAAATAGGGTCAGCAGAAAAAATCAGGGACCCTCATGATAAGTCCACCATCAGAGTGGTCACCTTGGCTTCAAGAAACTCTATGTTGGCCACCAAATCGTTGATCTTTTAGAGATCTAGTGCCAAGTCCTTGTCCTTAATATTCTTGGTTCTAGCTCTGGTTGTCTGGATGGGACCCTGTTCAGTGTTTTGTTCAATCTCCACCTTCATATTGGCCACCTCCAACCCATCTAATTTTGCCTCTAGCTTCTTGATGATCATTTTGGTGTGCTCTTTGGATGCCTTAAGGATATTGTAGCTCTACTCCGCTATATTCTTTAGGGTAGCTTCTACCCTAGTCATGTTATCCTCCAACTTTTTCACTCTGCTACTTATCTCCTGATCCTCAGTATTCCTATCATTTTTAGCCTTTTCATTTCCATTAGCCCTTTTTTTAAGATCCTCCACTTAGTGGAATAACCATTTGATGGTTTTGTAATTATCAACCATGCTATTACATGAATTGTTGAGCAGGTCCATCTCAAACTCCACAGTGTTATCACTAAGCACCACCAAAGAAGGGTCAATAAGCTCATCCAGATTTATATGGTCTCCCTCTCCTTCAATTACATTGGGGTTTATGATTTCTCTGTTAATCCCCATCTTTGTGTTTTTTACATTGAAGTCATGCCATCCAATTATCTTCCCCTGTTCTGCCATGTAACAACAGAACTCACTATCTTGCCTATCATCCTTCCCTGTGTCATGGGGTTGAGAGATCTGAGGGGAATGGTAAGTATGATTAGTATCTTGGTAATCATCCTTGAGCTTCCTCTTCAAATTGTGGTCCAAAATAGGGGAGACACGTCGCATTTTTTCCTCAGGGGATTTTTAGGCTTCTCTCAAATCCCTCTTCCTGCCCTTTTTACTTTTACCCATTGAAGGTTGTTTTCTCTTTCCTCCTTTGCCACTGGAAATAATCTCCTCATCATCTATGTCCATATCTTCCTCATTATTCTCCTTAGAAGAAATAACCATGGTACTCTATTTTTTAGGGGTTACCAATTTCTCTTTTTTATGCTTTGCAGACTGACTCTGCACCTTTTGGAAGATGAACCCAGATTCTTCTTTTTCATGTCATACTCATCATCATCCTCATAATGCAGACCATCACTATCTTCCATCTTCAAAGGTCTGAACCAGAGGCCTCCATCTCGTCTTTCTGAAACACCTCCTTCCCAAGGATTTGGGCCTTAAAATATTCATAGATTAAAAGCAAAAGGCCTTCCTGCAAGGAAAGGTAAGCAATGGCCTTTTCTCTATATGAATTAATGTTATCATTTATAGAAGCATACAAATAAAAGGGAATAGACACCTTCATATCATGGTGAAAATGGTTCAAGATGACAAAATGGTAGGTTCAAATTCTGTCAAACCTGGTATCCAGCGTAATGTAGTAGATAATGTCTCTTAACATGAACCTCCACAATCTCTTCAGTCCTTTAGGTAGGTAGTGGGTGTCACCCTTGGTTATCTCTTTCTTTTCCTCATTTATGACAAAGTCACTAATCGTCAAATCCAAAATTTTCCAGACTCTGTAGAATTTATTTCCAACAGTAGGGATCCCAGTGACCACCGAGATAACCTCCTCTGTCACCGTAAAATTTCTTCCCTCAATCTCAATACTTCCTTCATTCTATTTTTTGATGAACATTTTTTGTCACAGTTGACTTCCCACTATGAAGCCTCTCAATGAAGGTGGAAATGCCACCACTTTGAAGGTAGTTCCAAATCTTGGTCCGCCGCCTCCATTTTTCACAATCTTTAGTAGGATCCCTCCTATGCCTTTTACCTCCCATTGCAAGAAATGTAGAAAGATAGGAAACAACACAGAAGTATAGACCAAATTTCTCTGAAATCTTCTAGATAGTTCTGTTTCTTTGCCTTGAACGGTAAGTTTTGCTAAAGTGTCTGGGTACCCAGTAAGTGTGCAGGTGTAATTTGTAATGATTTCCTTTCCACACTGTCTCGTACTTTCCATTAATGGAAAATCCATTTCCATTCAAAGCATTAACAATCATGATTAATATTAATAAAACCCTCCTTCCCATGGATTCAGTCATAAGCAACGAAATCCAATGCTTCATGTGGGAGGTCTCCTCTATTAAGCCAACAAATCTGCCTTTCAATTCTCACTACCCAGTTGGAAAACCAGTCAGCAACTTGGTTTCCTTCCCTAAAGACATTGGATAAATGGACCTTATCAAAGGTGTTCAAAAAGGAGTGGGTTTCCTCAACCATATTATCAATAGTCCACGATGAAAATTTTTTAAAGTTAAGATAGTTGATTATGTTGTGTGAGTGCCCTTCTAACAAAAGATTTTTGATTCTCAGGTAATGAGCTAATTTAGTCACTTGGAGGGAAGCATTCGCTTCCACATAGTGATTGGTTTGTGTGCCCAATGGGAGGCTGACAACAGCAATGCCCTGGCCAAAGCAATTTCAAATTATGCCACAACTTCCCGCCTTTATATGATTACCCTTGGCCGCTCCATCGAAGTTGGCTTTGGCCCATCCTTCTAGAGGAAAACATGAGGTACAATGCTATCTTTTATCTATGGTCTTCAAGGGATTAGCAGTGTCTTCTTCACTTGCAAAAGGATTGGTATTTCCACAAGTAACAAAATTTTCCAAGAGAGCATGGTGTATCTTTTTGAATAAAATTTTGGGAATGAAACTACAGTCCCTAAAGATGTGGTTATTGCACTCTATCCAAATGCCCCAATAGAAGTGAGGAAGCACCCATGACCACAATTTTTCAAAGGTGTTGTTTTTGAAGGGAAAGGTCCAATGGGTGAAGAGGTCCTTAACAAAGGAAGGGAAGCACCAATGCAGGCCGAAAAGAGATAGGAAAAACTGTCAGACAGACCTCACAAAGGTACAATGGATAAAGATATAGTCCATAGACTCAGCTTCAACCTGACATATAAAACACCTATTGGGGATAGGAATACCATGCTTGATAATGTTATCAACAGTGAGAATGTGGTTTTGAAGTAAAAGCCAGTAAAAAAATTTAATTTTAGGGATAAGGTCAGGTAGCCAAGCTTTTGACAAGAGAGGAGTAGCCTCTAGATGTAGTTGAACAGAGTAGGTCAAGGAAACAGTGAAAGCGCCATTAGGGGATGCTTCCCATATCAAAGCATCCTTATTCTGAGAGAGGGAAATAACATTGAGAGCAGTGAGTAACAGAGAAAGCTCCTAGGAAATAGAGGGCAGATCCACCCAAGAATTACCCAATCTGTAATTACAAACTCTATCCTTGAACCCTAAGATGCATTCCTTCTTCCAAGAATTAAAGAAATCCATATCTTTCAAGGGCCCTGAAAGAATCCAAATGTCATTCCAAAAGCTAATATTAATCCCATTTCCAGTTTTCCATTTCACTTTTGATTTGGCCAGATCTTTGGCATTGAGAATACCATTCCAGATACAATAACCATTCAGGATATCATCACTTTCAAAGAAATAATTCAAAGAAGCATTGGACAAGTATTTTTCCTTAATGAAATCCCTCCATTCCCCTTTACAATGGAAAATCCTCCAAATCTATTTGGCTTGAAGTGCCTTATTGAAAGGCCTAATACTCCTAATTTCCACCCCCCTATCCTTTTTGGGGAGACAAACTTTGTCCCAAGCAATCAAACGGAGGTGTCTTTGCTCTTCCACCCCCGACCAAAGAAAACTCCTTTGAATTTTTTCAAAAGCTTCAACCACTTTAGGCAGAATAGAGAAGAGGCTAAGTGCATAAGTTGGAAGGTTTTGAAGGGTGGACTTGACCAACTGAATCTTTCCAGCTTGACTGAGAAGAAGTCCCTTCCAACCTGCCAATTTGCTGTTGAATCTATCAATGAGATTGTTCCAAAAAGCTTCTCAGGGTTCAGCTCCAAGAGGTAGGCCCAAGTAGGTGGAGGGGAGAGAACCAATACTACACCCTAAAATATCTTCTATTCTCCTTTGTCTGGTCTTAGGGGTATTAGTAAAATAGAGGGAGCTCTTGCACCAGTTGATAGATTGGCTAGTGGTCATTGTATAGGAATCCACTGAATGTTTAACAGCTCTGGCCTCCATAACCAAGGCTTATCCACCCAAGATGGTTTTGTTAACAAATTTTTGATGAGAGAAAATGGACAGACTAGAGGATGGCTTGATGCCTTTCAGCCTCCCTAACAACTTATGAGCTGAAATTGATCTTCCCAAACACTCAGCCAAGATGATAAAAATGATAGGAGACAGGGGATCCCCTTGTCTTAGGCCCTGAGAAGCTTTGAATAAGGCAAAAGGAGACCCGTTAACCAAGACTGAGAATGATGGTGAGGAGAGGAGCTGAAGGATGATTTGGCAGAAAGAATTGTTAAAGCCAAAAGCACCCAAAACTTTCAACAAAAATGACTAGTCCACCTGGTCATAGGCTTTAGACAAATCTAGCTTTAGGAGAAAGCCTTCCCTCTTTCCTACTTCTAAAGAGTGAATTACTTCATGTACCGCCATAATCAAATCTAGGATTTGTTGACCAGGGACAAAGCCCGACTGTTATTGGGAGATAATGAAGGGGAGCACATAAATAATTCTGATAGTCAAGACTTTGGAAATAATCTTGTAGAATGAATTGCATAAACTAATGGGCCTAAATTGATACATAGCATCCGACACCATGAATTTCTGAATAAGAACCAGAAAAGTAGCATTGAGTTCTTTGAGGAGATTCTTGGACCCAAAGAATTCCTGCATAGCTTTGACTACATCAGATTTGACAATTTCCCAATACTTGTGGAAAAAGAACATGGGAAAGTCATCGGGGCCTGGGGCCTTGTCTCTTGGCAGAGAATCTAGGGCATTTTTAACTTTGTCACTATTAGGGATAGCAGACAGAGCTTTTTTCTAGATATCCATAATGATAGTAGGGATATTGCTCAAGAAGTCCTCTTGATACTGATCGTAGAGGTGAAGATCTTTTGAAAGAAGGGATTTTAAAGAATTCCACAGTAGCTAAAGAGATGCCTTTATCCTCCTTCAAGATTTGGTTCCCCTTTTGATGCTACTAATTCTGTTAGTTTCCCTGTGTTTCATGATGGATAAGTGAAATAGATAGGTATTTTGGTCTCCTTCCCTCATCTATATGGATCTGGATCTCTGCTTCCAATACATTTCCTCCTTACCAATCACATTATGATACTCCGAGAGAAGAATTTTTTCCTATTTCAAGTTGATCTCATCATATCTGTATCTCTGGATTTCCTCTTGGATAATACCAAGGTAAGAAATGACCTTCTCTTTGGAGGCAAAAATGTCCCTGAATTCCCTGTTATTCTAGATCATAATGTTTAACTTTACATTTCAAAGTTTTTTGGCTACTCTGAACATAGTCACTCCTTTAACATCAATATCCCACCATTCCTTGATTTTGATTTTTATGTTAGGATGTGTGGTCCACATCATCTCAAATCTGAAGGGGAAATTTATTTTCTTTATAATAGGGTCAAGTATAAGAGACAGGGGGGAATGATCTGACCCAATCCACACTAGAGCAGAGAGGGTGTAGTTGTAGGAGTTCAACCAATCCACCGAGATAAAAAATCTGTCAAGTTTAACTTGAATACACTCCTTCCCTATTCTCCTATTACTCCCTATGAAATTCACCCTTGAAGGTCCACATCTAAGAGGCCTTGATCATTGATAAAATCCACGAGATCTTGCCTTCTTTCCAGATATGGGGTGATCCCTCCCATTTTCTCCCCTTCTTTTAGAGGGGTGTTGAAATCACCCATGATAATGGATTTAGAAAGATTAAGCATTGACACAATATTTCTAAGTTTATCCCAAAAATACCTTCGCCCTTTTTTAGGAATTGGGAGCATAGATACTTATAATGAACAAACTTTCATTATTCTTATTATTAGTGAGATTTAGAAGCAACGCGTTACCTTCTTTGTAGGAAATTTTGGTCATCATGAGACAAGAGTTCCATAGAGTCACCAGTCCACCAAAAGCACCTTCTAAGCTAGTAGCAACCCTATCCATAGACTTACAAAACTTTATGCATTCTAGTTTGTCCTTTTTCATCTTAGTTTCCTATATTAGCATGACATCGGGTCTGTGATCCCTTATCATATTCCTTATTACATCCTGCTTATGTGGCCCATTAAGACCATGAACATTCCAGGAGATTAACTTCATTAATAACTAGAGGTACAAGCTTCCTGGATGGTCTTTTGGGTTCCATCCACAATGTTCTTACAGGCTTCTTCTTTCAAGATCTAGCTTGATTCTTTCCACCCTAGGGTTTTGGTTTTGACACCCAAGTCAGCTTTGTTCTTACTCATGGTAGTTGTTGGTGAATCCGGCAAGGGGTCTCTCTTGCTCTTTTTATTTTTGACTGTAGTCAAATCTCTCTCCTTTCCTTCCTTGTGTTTAGCAAAGAGTTCTTCCATTTTAGAAAACTAGCTAGGAGTAGCCGAATTTAATAGAGCTTCCATTTTGAAAACCTTCTCTTTCTATTTCAGCTCTAGAATAGGTGACACCATAGTTCTCCAAATGGGTGACACGAGAGTGTTCTCTCCCACTAGGATGTTATGTGCTGGCAGGACAACCCCAATCTTCCAGGAAGGTTCAGGGGATCTCAGGGCCATTAAAGAGAGGGACGATGGAGACCCAACCACACAGTCCTAATCATTCAAGGTTTTAAAGCTAATACCTTCCGAAATAGGTTCGGCTACCACAAAAAAAAATAGCTCTAAGCTCTGAGAGACAACAACAGAGCACTAAAGGGGTTCCTCAATGAGATCGGTGGTGGGTACTTTTTTTCTCCTTGTTTGTGTAAAATAGGGATCTCAGGTTCCTTTTTCCTCAAAATAAGAGAAGAATGGTTTTCTGACTTAGATGTTTCGGGAACATGATCCTTAAAAGTACCCCCTAACTTTTGGGCTTTCCTAGCTTTATCCTTAGCTATGGTTGGACATTTCCTGGCCATATTCCCTGCCTTCTTGCATTGAAAGCACACAAAAGGTACGCTTTCATATTCTAGTTTCTGTAATATTTTGCCTAACTTTGAATGAATCTCTATGACTTTTGGCATATCTTTCCCCTCTTCCACCCCTATACAGATTCTAGCATAGGTAAGGCATCATCTATCCATAGTCACTAGTTCAATCAAAAGGAGCTCTCCAAAGGATCTCACTATACCTACAAAAATGTCTTCATGCCAAAACTCCAGAGGAAGCTCCAAAGCCTAACCCAACCCGGGGCTTGGGTATAAAAAGAAGCATTGAGATCGAGATTCAAAGACCACCTCTGCAAAGCCAAAGATGATTTCCCAATAGCCCACGCCCCAGCACAAAGGATCTTGGCCAAGTCTTCTTGGCAAGGAAACTCAAAGGATAAAAACCCCTTTTCCATGGCTTTGATTTCCACCTGGCCCTCAAGGTTCCATTTTTTTTTTGCAAAAGATCTAACTATATCAATGTTTGTCCTTGACCCAACAAATTTCCCCACCAAAGTAAGAGACATAGTAGCAATATTGTGGTCAATCTGTTCATCTGGTAACAAAATTGCATACTCTCCCATTTCCTTCTCAGAAAGGTCTTTTATAATCGGGAAAAGGAACTTGCCTGTAGGTTTGATCCAAAATAAAGTTGACCAAGGACGATGCCAAGCTGACACTTCCTTGACTCCATGTAGGGACTCTGACTATTCTGGAAGATACCCTTTTGACCTCACCTCCTCTTTACCTGGATCCTTCCATCTGTCGCATGGGACCCCATCCTTGTTTGTTGTGTCTTCCTTTTCCTGGTCTTTTAGAGTGCCACCATCACGAGCTCCTACAGTAGCATCTGACGCCAGCGTACTCTGTTTCCCACTTGTAATCAAAATTGAAATTCCTCCCACTACTCCCGCTCCCGCTCCTCCCATATTTTTGATAACTTTAATAACAGAATCATGACATTCAAATTATTAATGTTGATGATAACTGCCCATTATTGAATGAAATTTATTCCTTAGATCTAAAAAGAATTCAATCATGTGATGCCATACATGTAAGATGGATCTAATCTTATACCTAATGTTTGTTGAATCATTATGTAAGAATAATTTTAGGACTTAGTAATTGTCTCTATCTTAGACCTAATGTTTGTCGACCTCAAATTTTCTATCATAACAAAAGGGGTTATAAATTGTGGATATAAGTTTTAAGGTTACTAAAGGATTCTTTGGATTTTTTGATTTGAGGATGCAAAATGTGTCATGAATTATCTTGTGAATCATTTATTTATATTTTTAGAATTAATCCTCAATTATATGGAGAGATCAGAATAGAGGTTGTGTTTCGGGAAGAAAATATTAAATTTGATGTCTTGTTTATCTTTATCTTCATGCCTTTATTTGAAGAATTAAAAATGTTCTATTAGACATAAATACAAGACTACTTTAATTATCTTGTAGTAAATAGCATTCCATATCTACTAAATATGATATCCTAGATAAAGCTCCCTCTAATTACTAACCATATAGATTTTAGCATCATTGTATTATTTAATTTTTTTTGTTACTTTGAGTGGCCCCAAAATATCCCATAAAATGTTTAATTTTCCATTATGCTTAAAAGATTAAAAACAAAGAGTACAATGTCTATAAACATTATAAATAATTTGTTAAATTTGATTTCTTCTTACATTCTTTGTTAGCCTTTCATTATTTTTTTAGTATTTTAACTTGAAAATTGCTATAGATTTTACATTTTGCAATCTTAAACCAAATCCCTATGTTTCAAAAATATATATTTTTTTAAATAATATATTTATCCTATCTGTAATGGATAGATGCCATTCAAAATCAGTTTTACTCTCACTTAAATTTATAAAACTTATAATTAATTCTTATTAAAAATAATTTTTATTTAATTGAAATAATAATTTAAATTAAAAACTTAAGATAAACAAATTTTTGAAAAAAATACAATAAAAAATAATCAAATTAAATTAAATTAATCAATAAAATATAATATATAACATTAACACTGGCATTATTTTATTTTCTCATAAATAACTTTATTAAGTAAAATTTTGAAGCATTACTGAAGTACTTTTAAATTAAAATTCTATTACTATATTGCAACTAGTTAATTAATTACCGTTCTAATATTAAATTTATTCATTCTATTCATAAACACACCTCAGTCAAAAGGTACGTGTGATCAAATTAAGAAGCAGCTGTAATTTGGAATTTCTTTTACAATTGAGCCTCTCTTCTACACCGTTTATTGTGGTAATTATTGCTCAACAGAAGTCTAGATTAAATGTTTTTGGTTTTACCCTGGAAAAGTTAGTAATGCGTATATGCTTCACACATTTCTCAATGTTGTACAATGAGGCTGATTTGGTACACATTCATGCAACTGTAATGCATTCATGCTCTTGGCGTGTAGTTTATTCAGCCTTGATGATGACCTTTTTTCTTTCATAAAGGAGTTGTTTAATGAATTTCTCACAAAGTTCAAATTTTAATGTTCCTCACATTCTCTTTCTCGTTTATGTTTAAGATACTCTGTTCACCATCTACGTTCATAGGAAAAGAATACATAAATCAAATGAAGTTCAATAAGGTTCTGGTTAGAAGTATAGATGTTATTGAATAGTCACCCCTAACATTCAAGACCGAAAATGCTTATTATTAGCATCACCCTCTGCTTTTTTTGCTTTTCATTTTCTCTCATTCGGATTGATGGAAATCTAGTTGCAAAAGGTGAGCCCAAAGCGATAGTGGCATCCATCAACAGAAAGGATGGTTAAAGCACTTAAAGTTGTTGAAAAGAGAAACAATAGGATATTTTTAGGCGTATAGGCTATTCCCTAGGAGGAACTTTCAATCGGAATTTTCTCACCATGATGGTAAAGTTTCTTCTATTGATTTTCACTCGTTTTGAGAGATTGTGAAAAGGAAGCACAACATGATTTTATGATCACTTACGCATGTAAGACCTTTTTGAAACTCACCAAAGTACCCAAGATTAATATAAAAATTTATTTGATGTATTTTTCATCCACATCATTTATGGAAAGATATAAATTTCATTTATGAAAAATCTTGAACATGTTTGACATATAAGTTGCATCTTAATTTTATTGTTTATCACTTGCTATTGAAGCTTACAGATAAACTAAAATGCAAACTCGTAATATCTCGTGAATAATAAAAATTTAATAATATATAAATTAGTATATTTATTAACAAATGTAATATATTATACTGTTGGAATAATCCCAACTTCTCTCTCTATAATTTTCTCCAGCCCACTCTCACGTGCCAAGTCACTTCTTCCAGCTTGTCCATCTCCTTTGGACATTGTGTGAGATACATTTTGATTTAATCTTAATTACAAATCCTTTGCCGTAGATATTTTTGCTCATTGTTCAATCAGCATTTACTCTCTATTCAATATTTTAGGTTTCCTTTATTTTTTTGGCACATTCCATGTATATTTGGGACAGTTCTTTTAAATTTTGTAATTACTTTTGTATGGAGCTGCAGAACAGAGCTCTCTGATATTGAAATATTTTCTGTATGTTTTTTTTGTATATGCATATATATCAAAATAGAAGCTTTTTGTTTATTCTCTGATAATGCTCTGTTTTCTTATTCAGTTGCCTCTGTCAATATATTAAATAGAGAGTAAATGCTGATTGAACAGCCAACAAAAAGATCTACGACAAAGAATTTGCAATTAAGCTAAAATCAAAATGTATCTCACACAATGTCCAAAGGAGATGGACAAGCTGGAAGAAGTGACTTGGCATGTGAGAGTGGGCTGGAGAAAATTACGGAGAGAGTAGTTGGGATTATTCCAACACTCCCTCTTAATCACAACTACTGCCATCTATAACACCTAAACAATCTCTTTGAAAGACAAACCTTTCTTTTCCTAATGCCTTGGTAAAGATATCTGCACATTGATCTTCAGACCTACAAAATTCAAAAAGATTTCTCCATTGTTGATTAGTTCTCTAATAAAATGATATCTTATATATATAAGTTTGCTCCTCTTGTAAAAAATTGGACTATTGGACAATGCTATGGTTGAGTTATTGTCACAATAGATCTTTGTTGCATCTTCTTGTTCATGTTTCAACTATTTCAACACTCTTCTCATCCATACAGCTTGATATGATGCCCCTATTACTGCTACGTACTCTACTTCAGTAGATGAAAGTGTGACTATTGGTTGTTTCTTTGAAGCCCATAATAATAAACCAGTTCCAAAATGAAAAACATAACTAGATGTACTCCTTCTATCATCAACACTCCCAACACAACCACTATCTGTATATCCTATGAGCTTGAAATCTTTTGAAGTTGAATATAGAATGCCATGATTCCTTGTTCCACTTACATGCCTTAAAATTATTTTCCCTACTTTCGAGTGTGATTCCTTTGGAGTCTCCATGAACCTTGAAATCAAACTTACACAAAACATTATGTCAGGTCTTGTGGCTGTTAAATACATAAGGCTACCAACAAGTCTTTTATATAGAGTTGGATCAATGTTGGCTCCATCATCATCCTTGCTTAATTTCAAACTTGTGACAATTGGTGTTGGTGTTGATTTGCAATTCATCACATTGAACCTTTTCAAAATATCACTTGCATACTTTGCTTGAGAAATGAATTTTTCATTTTCATTTTGTTTGACCTCAATGCCTAAGAAATATTTCATGAGTCCCAAATCAGTCATTTGAAATTCTTTTTTCATAGATCCTTTAAATAAAGAAATTGATAAGTCACCTGTGAATATCAAATCATCAACATATAAACATACAATTAGAATTTGACATTTTTCATCCATCTTTATGTACAACATAGGCTCAGTGCTACACCTATCGAAGCCATTTTGTAAAAGATATGAATCAATTCTACTGTACCAAGCTCTTGGGGCTTTCTTGAGACCATACAATGCCTTTTTCAATTTGTAGACTTTGTCTTCTTGACCCAAAATCTCATATCCGCGTGGCTGTTCCACATATACTTCTTCCTCAAGATAACCATTCAAGAATGTTGATTTTACATCCATTTGATAAACAAGCCATTTGTTTTGAGCTGCTATGGCAAGTGTCATTCTTATGGTGTCTAAGCGGGCTATGGGAGAAAATGTCTCATTGTAATCAACTCCAGGTTGTTGTGAATAACCTTTAGCAACTAGCCTTGCCTTATATTTTTTCACATCACCATTTGCAGTCAACTTAGTTTTGTAAACCCACTTTACTCCTATGACATCTTTTCCTTTTGGAAGGCTCACTAACTCCCATGTTTGATTCTTTTCAATTGCATCAATTTCTTCATCCATTGCATATACCCATTTTTCATCTTTAATTGCATCTTTAAAATGAATTGGATCATCTATTTGTGAATCTAAAGGATAAAGAGAAATTATATCAGCATTATTCTCACCTTCATTTTGCTCACAAATGTCTCTAATACTTATAATTTTTTGTCTTCTCAAGCTTACCAATGTAGCATTTGACATCTCACTTGATGTAGAAGCAGTCAAATGTGGATTTGATGGTCCAACACCTTGATGGCCACTTATAGATGGTGTTTTTTGTCCACTTGTGGGAGTGCTTAATTGTATACATGAGGTTGACCTTACACTTGATGATGGTGTCACTTGTGGACCACTTTGTTGAGCTTGAATGGGTGTGGAAGGAGTCACATTTGAAGGAGTATTTTCTGGTATTAAAATTTCATTTTCCTCTTGTGGTATGCTTGTTGTTATGTTGACTATTTTTTCTACACTTCCATCCCATGCTTCTTCTTCTATGAATTGCACATCTCTGTTGATTATAACCTTCTTTGTTATTAGATTATACAACTTGTCAGCCTTTGATTAATCACTATATCCAACAAATATGCATTTTTCTCCTTTGTTGTCTAACTTTTTTCTTAACTCATCCGGTACATGTGCATATGCCACACATCCAAAAACTCTCATATGAGAAATACTATGTTTTCTTCCACTCCATTCTTCTTCTGGAATCACATTCTTGACACTTTTTGTTGGACATCTATTTATTAAGTTGCACATGAAACAGCTTTAGCCCAATATTTATTTGACAAATGCTTTGCTTTTAACATGCTTCTAGCCATTTCTATGATTGTTCTATTTTTTCTTTTAGCTACCCCATTTTGTTGAGGTGTGTTTCTAGTTGTGAATTGCTTATGAATTCCATGGTCTTTGCAAAATCTTAGAAAATCATTTGAGATGTATTTTACCACCTCTATATGTTCTCAATGCTTTGATGTATTGACCACTTTGTTTTTTCAACAAGAGCTTTGAATTGACAAAAATATTCAAACACTTCACTTTTATGCTTTAGAAAGTAAACCCATGTTTTCCTTGAGTAATCATCAATGAATGTCAAAAAAATAAAATCTTCCACCAATTGAAGGTGTTTGCATTGGTCCACACAAATCTGAATGAACAATTTTTAAATGTGCTTTTGCCCACATTGACTTACCTACTGGAAATGATTCTCTATGTTGCTTTCCCAATATGCACCCTTGACATACTCTTTCTGGTTTTTCTATTAAAGGCAATCCTTTCACCATGCTTTTCCTATGAAGCAAATTTAGGCCTCCAAAGTTTAAATGCCCAAATCTTAGATGCCAAAGCCAATTTTCATCTTTTATTTCTGCTTGAAATATTGTTTGAGTAACAACATCAAGTTCTCTTTCACCCTCTTGTGGGTTCACTGTGGGGTATGCTTGAGAAAAATCCACATTTAAATGTGACTTAATCTTTAAGGGAAACATTCTATTGTTTGTCATTTAAACCTTGGCAATGAGTTGATTGCTTGGAAATTTGTCTAAAATTATGCACTCTCCATTTTTGAAGGATACTCTAAACCCCTTTTGAAAAAGCTTGCCAATACTAATCAAATTATGCTTTAAATTGGGAATAAAATGAACGTCAAAAATATACTTCTTCTCCCCCTTCTTAGTCATAATGTTGATGTCCCCTTTTCCTTTGACTATCACCTTATCATCATTCCCTAAAGGTACATCAGATTTGATATTTTCATCCAATCTTGAAAACATTTCTAAATTCCCTGTCATGTGGTTGCTACAGCCTTAGTCTAAAAACCATACATCTTTTTCATTTTCTTGTGCTACATTGCAAGCCAAAAACATTGTCTTTTGTTCTGATTTTTGGTTTTGATTTTCTTTTGTAAAATTTGCATTTTGTTTGTTAAAATCATATTGCTTCTTCCTACATTCATTTGAATAATGCCCATACTTTTTGTAATAGTGACATTGGACTTGAGACTTGTCATACCTTTGGCCTTGAGGCTGATTTTGAGTTTCATTGTGAGTTGGGTATTGGCTGCTACCTCTTCCACTTGAGCTTGATGGGCTGCTTCTTCCACCTCTATATGAATTTCTTCCTCTACCTCTGAAATTTGTTCTTCCTCTGCCTCTTCCATGGCTGATTGAATCTTGTGTCTTGAATGCATGCTACAATGATGAACTTGTTGACCTACTAAGCCTATGCTCATGAGAAATAAGAGATGCATTAAGCTCATCAACTAAAAATTGTGAGAGATCTTGTGTCTCCTCTATGGCCACAACTATGGATTCAAACCTTGAGGGTAAACTCCTCAAAATATTTTCAACAATTCTTCTGCCTTCTAGTGTCTCACCATGAGATCTAATTTTATTGACTATACCCATCACTTGTGTGAAGAAAGAGTCTATTGAATCCGATTCCTTCATAAAAATTGTTTCAAAATACCTTCTTAGCATTTGTAGCTTTGCATTTTTCACCTTTGCCATTCCTTGGTATACTATTTGGAGTATATCCCATGGTTACTTGGACTTAGTTGTTGCTGCAATCCTTGGAAAAATACTCTCATGCACTACTTTAAAAATGTAGAATAGAGCTTTTGAATCCCTCTTCCTATTATCTCTCAATAAATCCTTCTATGCTTGAGTTAGAGCATTGTATGTTGCTGCATCAATTGGTTCTGGGTAACCATTCTCCAATAGATCCCAAATATCTTGAGAACAAAAGAGTGCCTTCATTGTTATGGACCAATAATCATAATTTTTCCCATTGAACTGTGGGATTTAAGGATTTGTTAAACTTGTGTTTGCCATTGTCACACTTGCTTGAATACCTTTGCTGGAACTTTTAGCTTTTGCTAAATCTTTCCTTCAACAACTCTTTTTTGAGAACCTTAAGCTTTGATACCACTTATTGATAGAGGCAAGGGAATAAGAAAACATAGCATTATCAAAGAGTAAACATACATCTTTTATTTTGATATATTTGCATATACAGAAAAAATATACAGAAAATATTTCAATATCAGAGAGCTCTGTTCTTTAGCTCCATACAAAAGTAATTACAAAATTATAAAGAGCTGTCCCAAATATGCATCGAATGTTCCTAGAAAATAAGGGAAATCTAAAATATTAAATAGAGAGTAAATGCTGATTGAACAGCCAGAAAAAAGATCTATGGCAAAGGATTTGCAATTAAGATTAAATCAAAATGTATCTTACACAATGTCCAAAGGAGATGGACAAGCTGGAAGAAGTGACTTGGCATTGTCACACTTGCTTGAATACCTAGTATCAGAGCTTTCGGTTTATTCTCTGATAATACTATGTTTTCTTATTCCCCTGCCTCTGTCAAAAAGTGGTATCGGAGCTTAAGGTTTCTCAAAAAAGAGTTTTTGAAGGAAAGATTTAGCAAAAGATAAAAGTTCTAGCAAAGGTATTCAAGCAAGTGTGACAATGGTAAGGACAAGTTTAAAAAATCATCAAATCCCACAGTTTAATGGGAAAAATTATGATTATTGGTCCATAACAATGAAGGCACTCTTTTGTTCTCCAGATATTTGGGATCTAGTGGAGAATGGTTACCCAAAACTAGTTGATGCAGTAGCGTACAATGCTCTAACTCAAGTAGAGAAGGATTTATTGAGAGATAATAGGAAGAAGGATTCAAAAGCTCTATTCTACATTTCTCAAGCAGTGCATGAGAGTATTTTTCCAAGGATTGAAGTAGCAACTAAGTCCAAGCAAGCATGGGATATACTCCAAATAGAATACCAAGGAATGGCAAAGGTGAAAACAACAAAGCTACTCTCTATTTAATATTTTAGGTTTCCCTTATTTTCTAGGCACATTCAATGTATATTTGGGACAACTCTTTTTAATTTTGTAATTACTTTTCTATGGAGCAGTAGAATAGAGCTCTCTGATATTGAAATATTTTTTATATTTTTTTTATGTATATGTAAATATATCAAAATAGAAGCTTTATGTTTACTCTCTGATAATGCTCTATTTTCTTATTCCCCTACCTCTGTCAATAAATAAATATTATATTATTATAGTATAGTTTTATTTTAAAATATAAATTTATTAAGTTTTAAATTAAATTATAAAAGAAAATTATACTCATTATATATAGCTATTAAATATATGTATTAAATTATTATAATTGACCGTCAATATATTTTCAATATGTCATTAGATACATAGAAGTTGTTGAGCTGGAGCTAGGGTTTCGACAGGAAATGGAGTCTCGTGGAGTGAGAGCTAGGGTTTTGGTAGGGTTCTCTACGGGGGTAGAAGAGGAAGAAGCTAATGGAGGAGATGATAGCGATGAAGATGGGGAGGCTAGACATGGGGGATCTCTGTCAGCCTTGCGTGTGGCCTGCACCGCGCTCAATGAGGAGCTCTTGTTTGGGGATGTCTTTCTTGCACCTCATTTTCTTCGGCCGAGAGACTGGAGGTTGTCATTTCTGACAAGTTTTGTGATGGGCATTAGGAAGTGGGGAGCTCAGGTTTTATCCCTACTCTCTGAGTTATTTCTGGCTTATTTGGTGTTCTGGTGTTGAGTGGACCTTATTTTGCATTTGGGCGTAAATTTGTAGAGAATGGGTTTAGTGCTAATGTAATTTATGCAAAGCTATATGGGTTGCCTGAGGGTCAAGGTTGCTGCAATGATTTATCTAAAGTGGTTGATGTTGCTAGTTTGGACTCTATTTGGGATGGCTTTGCATATTTCTGTTCTGCTAGGTCTATGACCTCGGTTCTTGTTTCACCCTTATTCATGGATGATTTCTCTTACAGGGTGGGTAGGTTGGAAGTCTCTTTGCTGGGAGTTTTTCTCCCTAGTTAATTTCTTCCACACCATACTCCTATACAGATGTAGTATACCCCTATTGAGGTGGGGTTTTTTTTTTTTTTTTATTGGTGGTGGAGTATTTTTGTGCTCCTGCTCGCTTCACCCTTCATTCCTATTGAGGTGGGAGTCACACAGCCTATGCAGGTGGTCTTTGTTTTCTAGTTGGAGTTCTCTGGTGGGCACAAGTGGTCTCCTCCTCCCTAGCAACATGATGGCTGGTTGGATCGGGCTGGGTGATGGGCTCTCCCTTGGTGAGGTTGAGTGGGCTATTTTGTGGTGCTGTATTAATGAGCTGGGGGATTGTCTTTGGTGGAGGCGGACCGGTGGTCTTGGGGCCCTCTTCTTCCTAGGCCTTTCCCCAAGTGGATTATCGTTGCTGGTACTTAGAATGTTTATATTTTTATGCAAGAGCTCATGCTTTTGGGCATTAGACCCGATCCTAAAGTGGTGGATGAGGGAGTTTTCCCTCTTTTAGGTTCTTTGGGTATTTTTTTCTTGCTGGTTTCTGGTAGGAGTTGCCAGATGGATGCTGAAAATTTTCAAGGGCCCATGCTGGTAGCTGGGGGTTTTCGATTAAGGTTATTGGCAGGTTTTGGGGTTGGTCATGTTTTTGAGGTTTCTAGGTTCCATGTCAAAACCCTAGATATAAGTTTAGGAATCTTTCAAACCCCTGTTAATCCTTCATGACGTAAGGCCTCAACCTTTCTTGTTATTTTTTGGGTAGCTGGATTTAGTGTTATATTTTTGTTAGTTGTAGTTCCTATGCTGGTTGGGGGCTGCTAGTTTATAAAATGGCATTCCTTTAGCCACATTTCACTATTGTGGGGTCTCAAATTCCCTCTAAAATCTACTTGTACAGGGTTTTGGGCCCCCTTCAAAACCTGCTTTTACCTTAATAAAAAAATAGTCAATATATTTTCATAGTATAAATTAAATTTATTATTTTTTTTTTTTTAACATTTGATGATTTTAGTATTTGTCGTTAGGCTACATACTATTGCATATTTATGAAACTTAATTGTTTAATTTATTTCTATCAAAAAATATGTATTTTTTTGTGAAATAAAGAAAAATAATAAAAATTAATAACTATTTTTAAAATTTTATTACAATTAAAAATTATGTATCATTTTAATTTGAGATATCAAAATAATTATTATATTATAGTTAAAATAATATATTATTATTACATTATACAAATTTTATATTAAATAATTATCCTTAGTAAATTTACTAAAATTATTTTCTTTTATTATTAAATGATTATCTTCTAATAAAATTTATTATACTTTATTAAATTATATTTAATATTAAAACTATAATTATTTATTAGGCAAATACTTCATCACTTTGTTTACATTAAATAATAATAATTATAGTATGCTAATATAATTGAATAATATAATAGTTCAAAATATGTAATTGTAATATACTAGTATACTAATAATATAAAACTTTTATAAGGTAGAAAAATAGTAATGTAATATCAATTATTAAAGTAGTATTTTTTTTTAATTATTTCATCTTATATTATAGCATTATTAAAAATATATTGTATTATATTACAATTGCATTATGCTTATATTATTATAAATGCTATGTTATTATTGTACTATCTTATATTATTTTTATTATAAATTTATAATTTTTTATAGTTAACAAATATAAAGGGTCTAATTCAATAGAATATGAGATTTTATAGTTTATAATAAAATAATTTTATTCAATTTCTAATATTTTTATTGTAAAATAATTTTTAAAACATTTAAATTTTAAATATTTTTAAGATTTTAATAAATTATTTTATTTTCTAATATCATTAGATACAAAGTATACAGACCAAATTTTCTAAAATGGCAACAAGTAATATATCGTAGACAAATCACGTGTTGATGTGTTTTGGGGGGTTGACCCGTCCACTAGAGACAAGAGTGTTATCCAATGGGAAAATTGAACGATGATTGAGTAAAGATCAATTTTGATAGGGCCTCGAAGGGAAACCCTGGCCCTTATGGGGCTGGATGTGTGACTTGCGATTGTAGTGGAAATATCCTGGCAATTGAAACAAAGATGTTAGTGGATGACACAATTAATGAGGCTGATGCATAGGCCGCACTACTAGCAGTAGATCTGGCGGCCAATTTGAAGGTGGAATACCTTCATTTGGAAGGCAATTCACAAGTGATTGTTAATGTGATTGCGAACGGAAGTGATTGTTAATTTGATTGCCAACGGCAGAGACCAAGTATGGAAATTGGACAAAATTATCAACATCATTTGTCAGAAACTCGATGTCTTTTGAAAATTTAAAATATCTTACATATGCAAAGAAGGTAGCACATTAGCAGACTCCCTATCCAAGTTGGCGGTGTCTTTTGGTTATAAATTTGGCTTCGATTTTGTGGAGATTCAGTATAGGTGAATTTGATGGATGATGACATCAACGTCATTCAATGAAGTGAGGTTAGCACACTGTGGTTGTTTGACTGCTGACATAGCACATGTATTCATGTATGCATTGAATGTAGGAGACCGCTTGAGGCAAATAAAATCATTTTTATCTGAACCAAGGTGTACGTTTGATTTGTGTTGATGAAGATGGAAGGTACATTATATGGAGGAAAATTTCTATTTTGTTGCATTGAGGCAACAATTGGCATTCAAGGTGCCAGTGACGGACGAGCGACTGAAGAATGTTTTCACCTCAAGCCATCCTCTCTTCCGCATTTTGATCAGAGCATTGTTGGGTACTGAGTATGTGGCATCCAAATTACACTTTTGAACGAACAGTGATATTGCCATCATCATCCACAATTGGGACCTACTTTTTGCGTCGAGGGATGAGGTGAAAATGATGGTAGAGTGATGTGTGAAACTAAAATGGATTTTAGGTCTGGATGATATTTTGCAGTGCACCGTTCCTAGGTGAGGGTTTCTGGCTGCACATGGAGATTGGTTTGGCTTCCTTGGGATTTCCCCTTTCATTCACCCTTTCCTAATACATAGAGCTTTGGGGAATATCCTAGAAAGGAAGGTCGAAGCTCATCAATAATAGTCATAGCTTGTGGACTTAGACTATGATTCAGAGCTTGTTCTAGCCATCGAGGTTCTGATAAACCAGATGGACCCTAACCTTTTGATAGGGGCTTCAGAAGAAATATAATTTTAGAGGAGGACTAAGGGTCGTGGTGCCTAGGGTCATAGTTGTGATGGTGGTGTTCATCGTGGCTATGCCCATAGTGGGGCTCATGGTGGTGGTCCTTGTGTTTCTTCTTGTGTTTTTCTTGTGGTGGCTTACACGGTGGAAAATCTTGGGGTGGTGATTCACACAATTGAAGTGGTGTTGCAGACAGGGATGATGTGGTGTTGTAGACAGGGATGGTTCATCATCCCTCTAGCTTTTTTGTTTGTCTCTAGGTTCCTAATGATTTTCATGTATGGAGTTTTTTTTGGCTACATTTTTGACATAGCAGGTAGTCTATACGTAGGTTGATGCATAGTTCCTGCTCTCTGCAATTTTTCTTTTGGATCACTATTTCTAGGAATTGGGTGGCGAGTCTATTCATGTAAAAAAAATTGTAATTTTTTTCCCACCCAAAATGGTTGTATCATTGTATAGTGTGGGGTTTTGTTTACTTATGGTTGGCATAGGGTTTCTTGGCATAGTTGGACAATTATGTTATACTTTTGAAATGCTTTATTTTATAATATTATATTAATAAAAATTATAACTTATCGATCAAAAAAATATTTATCATAGAAACATTCAAATATTGTGAAGATGAACATAAGATAATTGTATTAAAAAAGAGAACATATTATATACATTCAAAATTTAAAATAATTGTACATTATTTATTATCTATTTTAAATAAAAACTGTTAAAATATTTTTATACTAATTTATAAACTGAAAATAGTTATTTTTTAGATTTTTATTATAATAATTAATTTAAATTTAAATAACATTAACTCTAATCATAATTGGGCCCCAATACTAACACTAATTTTTAACTTTGTCTTAAAATGAAAGCCTTAATTTTAACCAACCTCTAACATTAACTACAACTAAAAATGTTACATATTATTTATTTTAGTATATATTATACATAAACTTACAACTGTAATTAATTTATTTTTTTATGAATTATAATTTTTTAATACAATGAAATTTAAAAAAAAAATTAATACATAAAACTCAAGAGCTTGAAACAACAGATTGACAACTTTCAAATGGAAATACGAATGGTGAGCTAGATTTTGTTTTTAGGTCCACATTTTTCGAAGCATGTGACAACTTGAACTTCTTGATCCTAATGAGGATGAATCTTAGAGATTTAGATACAAATGGGCATGTTTAAAATTTCAAAAAAAGTTTGTATCACTTTCTATTTATAAGAAATAATTTTCCATCCATTCAAAATGTTTAAAAATGTAGTGTGAGATATAATTTACATTGGACATTCCCATAGCCCATGCTATTGTGAGTGGAATTTTCCTATGATTACCTAGCTATTTAGGTACTATTGGTATGGGTTTTAGAAATTTTTGCAATGCACACCGCAACTACATTGTTTAGTTGTTTTAGAAATTTTCTATTATGTAGCCTTGCTAAATCATGAGTAGAAAACAAATGTATTGAATTATTAAATTATTTGTTTCACTTGTAAATTATTTTCTTGTACATGTTATTAATAATTATATATTATTTTTAATCTGTAAACAATAATCTTTTAAGCTGTCCAAAACTCCACAATATTCAAACATGTGAGCATAATGGTCTAGTATAGGTGCAAACCATGCATGCATAATGACTCAACAAGGGTTTAAACCTTGGCTGAAACCTCACCAACAAAGAATCCCAACCGTTTCTCTAAAGGAGTCACCCCACAATTATATTGTTTTTTATTATTTAACAAACTCTCAAGTTTCTTATTCCTTCTCTTGTTTTTGATCGATTAAATTGGTATCGATTTGGATTAAAATTCATGTCTAGAATGTCATGGACCTAAGCTTAAACATTATACATTAAGCATTGTCTACTTAGTGTGGATGGTTAGAGGCCTGTTGAATCATATTTTAACTGTTATTTCCATTCCTGACTATTGTTTCTATTTCGCAAAATAGACCTATAAAATGTAACATTGATTAGCCATCTATCCAATTATGGTGTGTAATCTAAATGAAATTTAAATTAGCATTAGTGTGCTATGGAAGTTAAATGAATAAAAAGAAATAGATAGGTACAAATTGATGTGGTTATTTATGGGGTAAGACACTGGTTGTCTTGAAATTATTCTCAACAATTAATGGAGGAGTTGTAGAGAGAAAGACTTTCCTTTAAAAAATGCAAGCACTTATAGGGATTCAACACTTGAATATAGTGAATTTCTTTGGCTACTAGTCATAGGGTCACGATACCAAATTAGGATTTTGTTTAGTGAAGAGAAAAAAAATAATGGAGGTTTGTAAAGCATATGTTGGATGGGAGGTTAGATCTTACCAAAGGAGCAATGGTCCATAAGGTTTTGTAATTTTTATGATGAAATTTGAATTCTAAAATTCATCTCCAACTCACATGCGAAGGATGAGAAATATTTTCAAAAATTTCACATATAATTTGTGTGGTCTTTTTGTAGGAGTTTTAGCCAATGTCAATGCATACAGTCTTCTCACATTTAGTTTTTATTGTAATCAGAAAAGGAGACTTGGACTTCATGTCAATTGATTTCATGAATAGATCCATGAGAAACATAGAGAAAAATAACTCTGCTATACACTATGATGGGTGTTGAGTTATTTTGTCAGGCTTTGGTAGTTTTTTTCACTGAAGAAATCATGTTCATGCCCAAGATTGCATTTTTATTCTTGGTTAATGATGATGTCCTAAGTTTACCTCTATGGTAGAACTATTTTAGTTGACAAAATATTTCTTTGTGATTATTTTTCCTGGTATTTTACATTTTTAGAAAACTACCAGTTACCAACAAAATTTTAAAATATTCCTCAAAAATATAGCCTAAAAATGTTCAATATTTAAATGTAGTTCATTTTTTTGTTTGCAAGAAGTTTCATTAATTTATATAATACTTTTTAGTTTTAATTTTTTGAATTTTTGCATACGAGATCTTCATTGCAAGATCATTTATATAAAATATTTTATCTATACACCTTTAATTGAAGGCCATGTTTTATAATATTTTATTCCTTTAGCACCTTCATTGAAATGTGTAAAGACTGACCTTGTGACAACCAAAGCCACATCAACAATATCCACAAGTCAAGGAATTCGGTCAACTATGTCAAATATTGAACCCACATGAAGACATCCAAAATGTAATTTCTATTAAACTTATAGAACAAAAGTACATGGTTTGACCAAATGTAATGAACAAATTACATGAATAAATGAGTCCATAGTCAAGTGGAATATCGATCAATGGTCAAAAACACATACAATACATCACGTGATATAATACAACAAAATCCATAACAATTTTGACCAACTTATCGAAACAACAACATACCAAAAGAGACTTCACCCAATCTGTTGAAGCGCAACCATAACGAGAACTCAACTTACAAAGGAAAAAAGATTTACAAGAGTCATTGACTGACTTACATAAGAGTGCAAATATCGATACAATAGACCAATGGTCGATAACAAGAAAACAAAATATGTTAATCATGAAGACCTTCATGACAGGATCTCTAGACACCTATCCCACAAAAAACATCAGGGGGCAAAAATATTGTAGGAGTGCATTTCAACCCTACCATGAAGCAGTTATGCTTCTCCAGAATCTTTCCTGACATGAAAGATACCCAGCCCAGCTAGAAGCAATCTAACAAAGTAAAACTAGGGAGTAATGGAATACGTACAATGAAACATCCAATACTAACATAACATTATCATAAGATCACAAGAATCATAAATCATTAACATGAATACTGTATTACAAATTTATGCTGGATTTTCTATAGAAAATTATTGTTTCCATCTAAATCATAGTAACAACATGAATGTCTTAGTACCTTGGACAACACAACTTTTCATTCATCATTCACTCACTTCATATCATGCAAGATATACCTCCCTTCACACAATTAAACTTAATTTTCTTCAAGGAGAATAAAATATTTGCAAGTATTCTAGATGTACAATATATCTCGAAAGTCATTCATAATCAAGCAATGTAACCATTTTATTTTACAAGGAATTAGATCTCATCTACATTCCAACATGCCAGTGAAAGTATTTGGTTACATAGTTTATAAATAATTGATACACTCATGTTTAGACACGACATATAATGACATTGAAATCCTTGTGATCTATTGAAAAGCACACTCATTGATTTCTTTTAGAACATATCAAGTAATTCATACCGCCTAAAATAAACTTGAGTCTCATGCTAGAAATTTGTTGAAAAGATCAAAACCACCTTTCTATCAAAATAATGAATTGTATTTAAGAAATAACGTACTTGATAGCTTAATTTCAAGAGCCTACTAGCTCCTCTTTATCATATAGATTTACTATATTCCTTCTATCTAAAGGTTCAAAAGAGTAGATTTCAAAAGGTTCCTAGTCATATTCTTGTCCATAAAACATTAACATATTTTAATAACTAAGTTTCTGAATCTGTGATGCAAAGGTAAACTCATTCATTTAGGAAGTACTCCCAATGGCACACGCACGATGGTTTCTCTTTCAGCATGCACCCCCTCGCCCAAATATAACTCCAACCACATAGGATATCTAGTATGTCAAACTATAATCAAACTAAAGAGTCACATAAATTCTGAGGGTCCGTTATGCAACGCCAATTCCCAAATTCTCAGTCATATGAGTAGATGCCTAATTTATGAATATTGTATTAATGACACCACTACCCCACAGGCATCTTGACGTTGGGGATCACGAGAACATCCATGTATAAGCCTTTTGGATCAGTGGTGAACATCACGTTTATTTGTATCAATTTTTACTACAATGCACAAGATTGTCTGAAGAATCTGGTCATAATAGTAAAGAGTCAAGACAGTACAATAGCATTATTCAGGTTGCTCAAGAGTTTTCTTATTCTTTCTCATTGATAGCCTTGGTTGCATGAAATGGTAAAATTCATCTCAGAGTTTCAATTTTTTTTGTAGTGCGTATTGATAGCCAATCTGCATAGTTTTTCAATGAAATGTCCAGGGTCCACCCACGAGGAGAAAACGTGTTTAAAGTGTGGTTACTTCCAAATCAGATGAGGTGAAAATAAGTGCACAAGTAACTGAAACAATCAGGGAGCTGCTAAAGGATTTCCAAAAGTGAACTCACACACAATGGTAACAAGATGTTTGGTAGAATTCCTCATGGACATGTCATCTCAAGGCATGAAAACCAATGATTGCAGAATGAGCACATGATAAAAACTAAGAGGAACGGATTGGTGTGTTTGGGAAACTCAGATTTGACACAGGATAATCATGATCATAGTCAGTTCTGAACTGGACTTTAATAAGTGAATGAGCTGCAACCTTTCTAACGGTGCATAGAACATTCAGAATCCAATTTTAAGAGAAGGTTTTGCATACCAACATAAGCACCGAAATTATCGATACACAGGCGGTTCAAGATGGAAGTTATAGTTTTGAAGGGAAAATTAAAAGCATGGCGCTGGAGGAGAAAACAATTGTCTTCGTTTTTCTCTCTTCCAAGCCATCCTCTCCAAGAGGTGGTAAAATAAATTTCTAGCTACCATATAAGCGTTTAATAAAACTGTTACTATAAGGAGAAGACTTGTTAGGTCAGCAGCTACTAGATGAGTGGCATCCAGAGGAAAGAGAACATACATAAATTTTTAATTTGAACGGCAGACAGAGATGGCATTTTTTCCCTTATGTAACTCTCCATGCCTTTTTTTTCTCCCCACCACTTCCCAAGTCCCCCTGATATAATAAAGTCGATCCTTAATTAACAACCAGTAACGGAAAGAAAACTCCCAGTACTTACGCCAATCACGTGAATCTTTATGGCAAGGATAAATATTTGTTTTTATTACTTCCTCCTTTGATTAATGACCACTCTTACATTGGCGATGATTTTAGGGAAGAGTGGTAACTACAATTCAGTGTTTTTAAAAGAATTTAACAATTTGGGTTATGACAAAATGTATCTTTATTTAAAGGTTCTTTTGAATAAAGGAATATACCTTCATTCAAATGTGGCTTCAAATAAACAGCATACCTTGAGTGAAAGTACTCCAATTCAAAGTACCTTTGAATGAAGTTGGTCGGATGACCTTTTCCATTTTATGTTTGGGCTTTCGCAACAAATTTTCACCTTGAAAACTGAAGCTAAACTTTCAAATGGAATAAGAGGTGTTTCAACTATTGTTAAGGTATCTATACAAAACAAACGAAAATATAGTAAATAAGATTTAAAAATATAATGTCGTTATGTAGTTAACTTATAACATAACATATTCACTACGTTTTGGTGTCAAATCACCTCGTGTGCTTAGATTTGTCAAAGGAAACTCCTTCTCCTTCTCTCTGCAACTCATCCCTCACTTGTTAAGAATAGCTTCTAAACAACCAATGTCTGACACAATGAAGAACCACACCAATGAGTACCTATTCATATTTTTTTATTCATTAAACTTTTGTAGCATAGTAATGTCAATTTGAAATTGATTTAGCGTGGGTTATGGTTTATGAGACCATTTTGGGTAATGAAAACAACAATAAGAAATTGAAGTAGTAGTAAAAAAAAATGCAATGGCTTTAGTGGGACCTACACCAGCCACACTAAGCAGTCAATGCTTAGTGTATTTTGTTTAAGCCTAACTATTTTTTATAGGTGAGACATATGATTGTGCAGCCACATAGTCATTGCCCAAGCATGTAGTGAAGGTATCATTTATAATGAAGAAGATGAAGCGGATCTTAGTGATAGAGGCACATCATCTTCCTCCCCATCTAAAGTGGCTTTGGGGCATTAAGTCTAAAAATAAAATATTTTTCACAATGAAAGATGTTTACAATGACAATTCAAATATAAAACATGAGCTCTCTAGATATTTTTTTGAAATTTGTAATTGGAGGTGGGTATTTGAAGAGCGACCAAGAAGCAAGACATGGAATTATTATAATTTTCTTGTAATTGTTGAGATTTGATCTACAATTTCTTTAGAAAACCCTAATATATGGACATTTCTTGATATCATGTCTCGCACCTAGAAGTTACAATAGTTGTGATAATTTGCTTTGAAAGGGGTTACACCTTATTAGCCACTTTGAGGCCACTGTGCCTCCTTATGTTGTTTTCTATTTTAATATATTTAATTTTTCATTACTTGTATTTAGTTATTGGATTCTTTTCATTGAAATTTCTTTTTTATTTTTTTATTTTGATTTGGAATAATTATTTTGTAAAGAAAGCATGATTCTTCAAAATCTCTGTTTTAAAGATATGTTCATTTCAAAAATGTAAACTCTTATTTTTTATTTTATTTTACTTTTAAAATAATATAGTCTTAGTTTTATTTGTATTTCACTTTATATTAGATAGTACATTTTCAAATTTCATTTAATAATATTAATTAACAAAAAGAAAAATTCTATATTAAATTTTCAAAATCAAATTTTATAAATTTTAAAGGGCTGGGAGAACGGCACTGTCAATATCTTGGGCAAATCTCTCAAGCTCACTCTGGACCAGATTGTTGAAATAATGGGTCTTCTGATGGACGGGAAGCATTTTCTGAAAGACAAAAAAGAAGGAAACAAGGGCTATAAAAAATTCCCTCAGACTGATGAAGAAAGGGCAATGCTTGTGAACGGTGACAATGATTATGTAAACCTGTCAAATATTAAGCGGATTTGGGCGTTTGTGATCCGGGCTATCATGGAGTACTTCACATTGGATGGTAGGTACTCTAAGATTTACAATTATCATTTTTTATAGTAAACCATTTTTGTCATAATATTAGGCTTTGTTTTCCCTTCTATCTCTTAAGCTCGCTCAACTAGAGCATCAGTGACCATAGGAGTAAGTCTTCCCCTATTTTACATGAGAGATTAATCATGCTGATTACTTACTATGTCAAGAAGCAAATCCCCGACCCCAATCACAAAAGTATTGTGAATACAAAGAGTAAAAGTCTGGAGCTATCTAAGGGTAAGAGCCCTAGTAAGAAAATTGCTAAAAAAAGCTACAAAGGGCCTGTTGAAGCGGATATATCTCTATCTATTTATGATGATATTGAGGGAATGAAAATGGATGATGAACAAGAAATTGTGTCATCTAAGGATGAGGGTTTTACTAGGAAGTTGCCTAAAAATGAGGACATGACCTCCAATGTGTCTCCGAGTGGTAAAGATGTTTTTGAGGAGACACAGAATCTGGAGAACAAAAATTTGGATGATATAAGGGAAGAAATTAACAATGTGATTGACACCCATATTGAAGACCACATTGTAAATAAGGATGGTGATGAGGAACATAAGCAGGAAACTCTGGAGTCTCAAAGGGAGTCGGGGGACACTGAAACCCACAATGATGACAACACTCTTAATATTGAAAGTGGGGAAGACTAGATTCAAGACTTTCAGGATCACCAAAAGGAAATAGGGGAATTGGAGAATGAGAAAGGAAAAATGGAAATCACTGAGGAGGATATCATCCTCGACAAGGAAACCAAGAAAAATGAGAAAGATAACATTGACAGTGAGAAGCCTGATGACAACTGGGATAACTTGAAAGGTGACCCAGAAGACAAAAACATCTATAACAAGAGGAGCCTTAAGGATGATCTTCATGAAAGACAGGTCAATGTGAAAAGGGTGGAAACTATTTCTTTTCTACAAATGGCAAATAAAAAATTAGAGAATAGCTATAATATGGATAAGTGGATTCATAACAACATAAAGGAGATCAAAGATAAATATAAGAATCTCGAGAACAGGACTGCACTGCTAGAGGAAATTGTTGATAAAATGCGCAATGATGCTACCATGTACCAGCAGGGGCAAAATGTTTTTGTTAAGGTAAACAATATGGATATCAAGATCAGTACTATGGTTGATAACAAGCTCAGAAACATTAATGATAAGATTAACAACAAGGTTCTCATCAAAAATCTTACTGTTGTTAGAAAAATGGGTATGAATAATAACCTGGATAATCTGAAATCTTTAAATACCCTTCTAGATGGTAATGACTGTGAGAAGGCTAGGCAGGAGGAAGATAGCCCTCAGGAAGTTCAAACTTCATGCCCAAGATATAGGACTCGTTCCAGCACTAATAAGAAAGCCCAAGTCCAAACTAAAGATATCAAGAAATTACGGGACTCGATCCAGAGTATGGAGCTGCAGATGGTTGAAGTTCAAATGCTGGAGGATTAGCTGTAAGCTGTTTAGTTTGGGTTGCTGGAAGTCTTTTTGCGTTATGTCTGCTGGGAGCTTGTGTTTGTTATATGTTTTGATATTGTGTAATGTAATTTTCTGTTAAATATGGGGTTTAGCCCTCTCTTGGTTTTCTGTCTCTTTTGACAGTTTGTTGTTTCCTTGTCCTTCGTTGTCTATCTTTTGGTCTTTTATAAAGGGTTTCCGGGCCCCTTCAAAACCCGTTGTTACCTTAATCAAAAACATAATCATTGCACCTCATTTGGGTACACGTGCTAGTAGATAGATTAGTATATTCGTTAACTCATAGCAATATAGTTCCAATCTAAAGAATTTGGAGGAAACAAAATATTATTTAGGAGGTGGCCACAAAAATCATTCCCTTTTTATGGATAGCGTAGATTGATACAACATGATTACCTCATAGTCCATAGTTAAAAGTTAGAGAAATATATTTAAATATTTCTTTCATTATTTATATTTTCAAAATATTTGAACAATATTATAATATATAACTAGTATATATTCTAAAATATTTACTATATTATATTTTCAATACATATATATATTATAAATCATAAATAATTATTACAATTTCTAATATATAATACATATTATTAATATAGTAATTTTTTTTTACCTTACTAGCACAAACCTTTATTATTTTATGTAAGCTTTTCAATCGAATTTAAACATATTTTTGCGTTTTGGACTGTTTTTATTAGTTTTACATATTTATATTAGTACAGTTGATTTAATTCATTATAAAGTATTCAAGGTTTAAGTAGAAGTTTAGAAAAAAATACAATATTAGTTTTTATTGAATTTTATTTTGCTACATATTTTTCAGATAAGGATTTAAAAATTATTATTATTATTATTATTATTATTATTATTAGAAACCCTTGCTATTTTCTAAGTGTTCTTTTCTTTTTTCATTGGTAAAAGGCCGAAGCAAGAAATTACACACCCACACACACACACACACAAACACACAAGGTCCACTATCTAAATATATCATAAAGAAGTATTAAGTCTTTGAAAGAAAAACAAAATCCCCCTGAAAAAGAACTAAATAAAAATAAGAGCTATACATATATCATTTTGCAATGAATTCAACCCAAAGATATCTCTTAATGACAGAAGAAGCCCAACACCTTCTATTCTACCTACTGGAATAGCCCTCAATCCATTTCCTTCCCTCTCCTCTTTCATCTCTCTATTAATAAACTATTTTCCACATAGAAGATTTATTCATTCTAGGCCAAGGCCGTAGGACCCTCATTTCTTACTTTCTCTCTACTCATTTCCTTTCCCCAACAATTTACTTTCTAAATCGAATACTCCATCATTTCCTCAGACTTTTCAAACCTATAATTTAATTAATTTTCTTTGATACTCCTCACATGTTTGAATCAAAGATCTGACACCATTTCTTGCAATCCTTGGGACTCACAAGTACTCATTTTTTTCTAGAAATCCATATACCTCCGTCTAGTCAGCATAGCACACCCTTCTTGTTTGGTCATCCATTCATTTCATTACGACTTGCTAATGAGAAAGCTAATTTTTAAAACTATTTAACTCCCTATCTGATTTTCGCCAGGAATCAATTACCCATTGATTTTAATGGTCATCTATTATTTTTTTTAAATTTTGAAATTGTGCCACTAACATTATGTTACATCAACATCCCACTAAGGGGAATGTTTGATAAATCACTCCGCCTTATTCATTTTCATACAAGGGTCCATAAATCCAAATAGATCATACATCACCTCCAACCCCAAAAGAAAACTTTCATCCTTGACCATTTTATTTCGCTCGAACTCTTTCCCTAGTGGGAGGAATTCTCCTTCAAATTTTTTCCTCCATAGTCTATCTGGGATGTCTTTCTTTTTCTTTCTCGTTATCTTTTTCATAGTCTTGTGTAAAGGTAATAGTCCACCTAATTTATGCATATCATTATCTTCCCTCATCCCTACTGAGTGATTTACCTCATCCATTTCTTTGGATGAAGATATTGAATTTTCCTCTTTGTTTCAATTGAAGGACTCTAGTAGTACTTCATTTCTCAAATATTCTTTGGTGGATCTATTCCATTTTTTTTCCTAATATCATCGTAAAGAAAATCATTTTTTTTCCTTCATAAAAGAAAAAAACTTGGACCCTTTTTTATTTTGTTTTTCCAACAATCTGGCTAATTTTCTCTGGCCTAAAGTTGATATTTTTGAAATTTTTGTCTTATGCCTGTGACGCCCACCAATTAATTTATCTTTGGAGCTTCCCAAGGGTCTTCCACTGTCTCTTCTATTTATTGCTAGGGTGGAATATTTCTTCAACTGATATTTCACTCCTTTACTTTCCATTATAATATTCTTTTGGTTCTCCCTATCTTTTTATGTGGACTCTACTTGAACTTCTAAAAATGTTTATTAATTGTCTTCCATGAAATCATATGAATTATCTTTGACCTTTATTATGACATATGAGAATAAATTTTAGATTGCAATAAATTGATCTTCCAACTTGATTTTTTGACTTCCTTGTCATCAAATTTACAAATGGTCAAGTGGGTATCTCTAAAATTAATATCATCATCGCACACGTCTTCTCAACTTTTTGACCATATAATTTTTCAATTTTTGGCCAACATTAGTATAGTAAGCTTTAATTTTCCTTACCAGTGTCTTGACAATCCTCAAAGACATATGTCTACCATTTTATTAATAGATTTTGATCTACTTGACCAAATTCAAAAAAAATAACGTATTATTGTTCTATAATTTTTTCTATACATTTTTTTTAATAAGGTTTGCATTTTTTATTATTTTGATGCAAGTTATGCCCAGCACACGAATAGGTGCAGAATTTTCATGATGTGGTTGCTTCAAAAAATCATTAAAAAAATACTCAACAGAAAATTACAAAAACTATACAGAACTTCTAGATCTCACTCTTATCTATCATCCTACCAAAGGGTTTTTCAAAATACTAAATCTAACTATATCTTTTGTGAAGCGCACGGAAACAACTATGTGATGTTTTTTTTTTGAAAAAATCAGGGAAACAATTTCATGCGCAACACATTTGAACCTTTTAATCTTATCCATTTTTTAAAAACTTTAGTATTTTAGAAACTACATTTAGATTAGTACAATTCTTATTCTTTACACCTCTTCTAGTTTTGAGTGCATGACCATCGAATTTCTCTTTAAAATGGAAACATCAAATAATTGAGATGATATTGCTACATTTGCATTGAGGCATTGCTTGTTTTTCACTCTCCAAAGAAATTAGTACTGACTCTAAAAAATTCAAAGAGAAAATTGATGAAGCATATGCTTTCATTTCAAGAGGATATAACTTGTAAAAGCTAAAGAAAAATTGAATTAGGGTTGATAAACTGACAACTCACTTGTTTTAGAATAGGTTAATGCTTTGTCTTAATTTATCAAACTCTAAACTAACTAAATGAATCATTTGGAGTACATCAAATGAGCACCACTAAAAAATTATGAGATTTTTCTTATCATAGAAACTCAGAAGGGTAGCGATTGGAACACCTTTCTCAAAATACTTCACAAGGGAAAGCTAAGAGATTTTTTTTATAATGGAGTACCTTTTTGAGCTGCTATGTAAACTATTTATAACCATCATACATATTGTACCTCATGAGTAGGTTTGAAACACCTCAATCTAGGAGAAAAATATGACTGAAAAGAGTAAAGAGTGGAATAGGGATTGTATTATAATTCATCTCCAAAGATGTTGCACAACCAAATGTTGTGGATATATATATTCTTTGTCTATAACAATTTATTCTCTATGTCATAGTTGAGAGAGAAGGGATAATGCAAAATTTCAAAAAAAAAATTATTATAAGGCAACATAGATTCTAGTAATACTGTTCTAAATTATTTAGCACAAATCAAAGGCTCATCTTTAAATTGAGACACCTATTTCCTCTTCCCTTCAAGGCTTGAAGATCCAATAGTGTGTGGCATAATAGTTGGGTTACAAAAGGTCTGGCTTGTTCTCTACAATTAAAAGTGTTTTAATTATTTTTATATTTTCTAATTATAGTCCACCTTTCATTAATTAATTTCATAAAGGGGACCTCAGCAAGAAATGAAGAATATTCTTTCCAAGTGAAAAATATGATAATTCTTAATCTTATGATTAGAGGATTACTATTGAAAGCATATGTTTTAAAAGTTGAACTAAGGGACTTATTTTCTATAATGTAAATGAGTAATTTAAATATTCACATTATCTTTCACATTTATAGAGTGGTCAATGTCAAAATAAGTATACTTTTATAAATGAGTAAAAAATATTTTGGACTCTACATAAATAACTTTTCAAGCAATGTAACTATTATAATTAGGAATTTCTAGCAAGGTAATGGTATCTTTCGTGAACTCTGTCTATCATGATGCAAGATGGGTATTTTTATTATAGTAACAAGTCTCAATTCAAAGGTTGAAAAACTAAAAGAGATGCATGAATATATAAATGACCATGTTTAAGAGTGATTCCTTCATGGCTAGCTATAATGAAAGGAAGGAAAAAAGTGACTATTGTAATTGCATCAAGACGGATCTAATGTTATACCTAATGTTGGTTGAATCATTATGTAAGAATAATTTTAGGACTTAGTCATTGTCTCCATCTTAAACCTATTATTTGTTGACCTCAAATTTTCTATCATAACAAAAGGGATTGTAATTGTGGATATAAGTTTTAAGGTTACTAAAGGATTATTTGGATTTTTTGATTTGAGGATGGGAAATGTGCCATGAATGATCTTGTGAATCATTTATTTAGATTTTTAGAACTAATCCTCAATTATATGGAGAGATCAAGGTAGATTTTGTGTTTGAGGAATAAAATATTAAGTTTGATGTCTTGTTTATCTTTATCTTCATGCCTTTATTTGAAGATTTAAAGAATGTTCTATTAGACATAAATACAAGACTAATTTAATTAACTTTTAGTAAATAGCATTGGACATATCTACTAAATGCACTATACTAGATAAAGATCCCTCTAATTCCTAACCATATAGATTTTAGCATCATTGTATTATTTTATTTGTTTTCTTACTTTGAGTGGCCCCAAAATATCCCATAAAATGTGTAATTGCATATGATGCTTGAAAGATTAAAAACAAAGAGTAATATGTATAAATATTATAAATAATTTTGTTAAATTTGATTTTTTTTTTTTACATTCTCTGGTAGCCTTTCACTATTTTTATATTACTTTAAATTGATAGTTGCTATGGATTTTACATTTTACAATCTTAAATCAAATGCCCATGTTTCAAAAATAAAAATTTGTTAAATAATATATTTATCCCAACTATTAAGGATAGATGCCATTCAAAATTATTTTTACTTTCACTTAAATATATAAAACTTATAATTAATTTTTATTAAAAATAATTTAAATTAAAAGCTTAAGATAAACAAATTTTAAAAAACATGGAGGCCTGGGAATCAAGAAGCTGAAGCAGTTCAATAAAGCTTTGCAAGCTAAATAGATTTTGAGAATCTTCAACTCTGTAGGGGCATGAAGGGACATCATGAAGGATAAATATGTAGCTAACTTAACCTTCAAACAATTCATAAGAAGAGACTTCGATCCGAAGGGAACTCACATATGGAATGGCATTCTGAGGACTAAGGTTATAGTGACTGCAAAAACAAGATGAAAAGTTGGTAATGGTAAGGATGTTAACTTATGGCATGATGATTGGCTCAGACAGGGTCCTTTATGGAATTTGGAGCCATTCAACAGATGGGCCAAAAATTGCATTGAAATATTTGGCAGTAGAGTCAATGACTACAGAATTAACAATAAATGGGTCAATCTCACTAACGTGTCCCATGACCTTAAACCTCTTATGGTCTATTTGGGGCACACTCCCCTCTCTCTCAATGAAGATGTCTTGGTTTGGGGGGACTCCAAGGATGGCTATTATACAGTGGCCTCGGGATATGACTTGATGCAGAGTGTTGATACAATCCCATCTTGGGCCAAGGCTTGGTTTCCTGGTATCATCCCTAAGGTTAACATATTATTCTGGACTTTGCTTCAAAACCGCATTTTGACTATCGATAACCATATTAAACGGGGTCATTACATTCCTAACAGATGCATCCTCTGCAAAACTCATAATGAAAATGTGGACCACTTTTTATTCACTGTGATTTTACCAGGAAGATATGGCATCATTTCCCATCTTTTTTTGAGACATCCTAGTGTTTCCCTAATACTACCCTTGACCTCTTTGACCAATGGCATCACGGGGGGAGCGGCCATCATCTTTGGGTTTGGGCGATGCCACACATCTGCTGGGGGTTGTGGAAGGAATGAAACAACATGATCTTTAGGGAAATGATTACCCCGGCTAAGGTTGTAGCCCTGAAAATTACAAATGCCCTTCAAGAAAACTACACCAATTGTAAAGGTAGCACTTCTAACCAAATAAATGGGCCCAAAATCACCAACAAAAGGCTGGGTTGCAGATGGTCTTTACCACCAGAAGGGTGGTTCAAAGCTAATTTTGATGGGGCAGCAAAGGGTAACCCTGGGAAGGTAGGGGTGGGTGGAATCATCAGGAACTCACATGGCAAAGGCTTTGCTGCAATTTCAGCACCCCTAGGATCACAAACCAACCACTATGTAGAGGCTAGTGAGGCACATCACACTCTAAAGCTTGCCAAGGAAATGAGGATCAAGAAGTTATTGGTAGAAGGGGATTCAAAAAATATCATAGACTGTCTTAATGAAAAGACCGGGCCTTCCTGGACAATTGAGAATATAATAAGGGAATGTAGACAAATCCTGAAGTCTTTTGATCAGGTCTACGTGGTACATGACTACCGAGAAGCCAACCAAGTGGTAGACAGGCTGGCAAACATGGGCATCAAGAATGAAATGACAGGATTTATTTACCACCAGAAATTGCCAACATCATTGAAAGTGATCAGGTTCCGGGAAGACTCAGAGTTATTAAAAGCTAATTATGGAGAGTTATGACAGACACAAAAAGAATCCCCACAGGATGTGCAAGTACAAGAGATGTGATGGGACAATTAGTTTAAGGCCCCATCGACACACTTGGAGGCATTTAAGCAATTATTGCATTTATGAGGCAAAAAGAAGGCTCTCGAAACTCCAAACCAATGTCATTACGAAACAAAGGGATCTAAGTGAGAATTTCACCAGCTTCAGAGGAAATAGGGAAGTTGCAGAAATGGTGGGAGAAAGGCACAGGAGAGAGCCAGAGAGAGAAACTAAAAAATGGCACCGGAGATCAAAGGTCTGGGAGATCTTGAAAAAGGGTGAAGTGACCACTTACATTGAATGTCTTCATGGGTGGAAGCCCTCTATTACAAAGACGATGGTAAATAGCTGGAAAGAAGGGAAGGTGAAAATTGATAGGGTTACATTCATGGTGACTGAGGAAATCATTTCAGCGGTAACTGGCATTCCCATCATAGGGAATAAATTCTATAGGGACAGGAAAATTTCTAGCAAAGCTTTGACATAATTCATCAAAAATGAAGCTGAAAAGCGAGCTATGGTCAAGAAGGGCACATTTTACCACCCGAGCTCCATCAAACCCCTATGGCACTTTGTGTTGAGGTAAATAATCAAATATATCTCACTGGATACCAGATTTGATCGCATAGGCACTCACCATTTCATGCTTCTCAACCACTTCAGGTATGGGGCCAAGGTTTCCATCCCTTTCTACCTTTATTCGTCCATTAATGAAAAAATTAATGATTATAGGCAGAAACACATAAGCAACCCGACCTTCCATGAGGGCTTATTACTTTTGATTTATGAGTATTTCAAATCTCACACTCTGGGAATGGAAATCAAAGACACGGAGGAAGGTAATTCAAAGGAAGGTTCAGAGGAGGATTACATCCCCTCTGACATAGAGGACAGCAAAGAGATGCACTCTAAGACAGAGGAGGAACAACCTCTTCAGACGAAGAAAAGAAAAAATAGAGTTAAACAAGAGATAATAAAATAGCACATAGAGGTATCTTCAGATAGGGAGTACAATGAAAATGAGGAAGGCATGGAAACAGGGAATGAGAGTTTGGGAGAAGAAAGAAAAATTAAGAAGGGGAAGAAGGAAATAAAGAGGGAGATCACAATCAAGATGTCCACTTAGAATGAGGAGGATAGCTCGGGGAAGAGGGTCAGGAGAACAAAAAGAGTAAAAGTGGAAACCCAGGAGGAGAAGCTGGCAAGTCAGGAAGAAACACAAGAGGAGAGAGTTGAAAAGGAGGAGAGTCAGGGGAAGGAGAATGAAGAGGATGATAATAGCCAGAGTTTTGCAGAGTATGGAGAATACCATTACACGTGCAGTATTACAGGTAAAAACAAAAATGTTGTATGGATAAATTTTGACACAGTCTCTGCCAAAATGGGCATAAAGAGAGAATTGGTAAGGACCTTGGTTAAGGAAAAAAAAGAGGGCAGAATTCAGATGAAAGAACTCATTGATCTAGCTATGGTGATATTCAGAGACAGTGCGAGGGAACATCCTCAAATGGATGTGTTGAATAATGCAAAAAACAGTGCCATTGACAGTTATAGAACAACAAAATGGACCTACTATGAAATAGATGAGCTAAAAAAAGGATGGATAGGATGGAGAAAGAAAGCATAATCAACAACAACAAAAATATAGCGAAGGACAGAGAGCTGGACAGTAGAGTGATTGAACTGAAGAATAGAATTGAAAGCATTGAAGCTTCAATGGTTAAAATTGCAGAGCAAAGTTACAACATTCTAAAAGCCTCTAATGATAACATTAAGGTCATCATTGACAAGTTTCAAGAACAAAAAGGTAACAAAGAGGAAAGGCAGATGCACAGAGACAGGGATCAACTTCCAGAAGAAGAAAATGCAAAGAGTACTGAAGATGAAGCCAAGCATATGGTAGACCAAGAAGCTGACAAGGAGCTGGCCGAACTTAGAGAAGCTGCTGGGAGAATGACCGAGATGGAGATACGGGCAGCGGAGATTCTTAGAGACATTGCCTGAATGGCTCCCCTGGTTTTTGTTCCTGGCTTCATTGGATATGTGTTCCTAGTTTTCTGTTGTTTTAGATTATTTTGCTAGTACTGCCTGTTTTGTGATGGATGTTTTGTAATGCTTATATGCTTTAGTTCTCTTTTCTTTTAGTTGTAGGGTTTCAGGAACCCATCAAAACCTATTTTCCTTAATCAAAAGCAAATTTAGAAAAAAAAAACATATTTGTTATGATTCAAAACAAAATTATCAAATTAAATTAAATTAAATTAAATTAATCCATAAAATATAACATAAAATATTAACACTCACATTATTTTATTTTTTCACAAATAACTTTATTAAGTAAAATTTTGAAGCATTAGTTAAGAACTTCAAAATTATAATTCTATTACTATATTGCAACTAGTTAATTACCAGTCTAATAATAAATTTATTCATTCTATTCATAAATACACCTGAGTCAAAAGGTACGTGTGATCAAATTAACAAGCAGCTGCAATTTGGAATTTATTAGCCGATAGGCTATATTGCGGGTGCTTTTACGAAATACCTGTCTGACGCTGGGAATACAAGTGGTATTTAGTTCACTAGTTTTGAGTTGACTCCCAACCTAGCCATTTCACTCCCGTCTCTTCTACTGATTATGATACAATCTATCATAAAATAAAGCTAAAAATTAAGCGAAAGTGAAGATGAATGTTTGCAGAGCCCACCAAGCTTGTAAGTGTGTGACAACCTTCACTGCAGAATGTGCCGCCATTTTTTGTTATCCCTGCATGATTCTAAAACTAATTATTCTTGCATTTCTAAGAATCCCTTGTGCCTGCTATGGTTGTCTGATTTAAGAAGAAGGCTCAAATTAACACAAATTTCAATTATAAAGAGTGTGATGATGATGATGATAGAGATTGCTCAGTTTGAATCTCAATACCCTTCAGTAGAAGCTAAGAAATGTGTGTTTTAGGAGAAGAAGAATCCCCAAGCCTGTATCTGCACATAACCTAGAAGAGTCGGTGGCCACTAGCTTCGAGTCCAATCGCAATATTTAGCCGATAGGCTATATTATGTGAGGTTTCATGTGAAACCTGTATGACACTTGGATACCAGACATCAGCTAATAAAGTGGCTTGTTATTTACCAAATAGTAGTAGCATCTATATCTTCTAAAAGGGTATTTTCCCCCTTTCTACAATGCTCTACGGTAGCCAAGCACAGCTGTCCACATATATGTGCACGTATTTATTTATTTCCCCTTTGTAGAAAGCACAACTGTCCACAAGCACAGCTGTCCACATATATGTGCACATATTTAACATCCAATGTGAGATAAATATGCACCTATCTATAGTGCATATCTAAAAATAAAAATACAAACCTAACCATATTGGATTTAGTTTTTGCTATGTTTTTTACATGTCCACATATTTGCGCACGTATTAACATCTAATGTGAAATATATTCACACTTATCTATATCGTACATATCTAAATAAATGTAAATCTATGCAAATCTTACCATATTGGATTTAGTTTTTTCTATACTGATATTTAATCTTGCTAGAACTGTCACCTATTCAGATAGTAGCCGCCTACCCACTCTATAAATACGTTTCTTATTTTAGTTGTAAAGCAGCTTGTAAAATTACTAACCAGTTTGAAGAATTACCAGGCTGACAACACAAGTATTGATAAGTATGAGATATTTTTCCACAGCAAGTCAAATTGTGATATTGCTATCAGGATTCAACTACACAGTTGAATCCTGATAGCAATATCACAACACAAGTATTCCCCGTCATCTTTTGCCCTTAGGTAAGATCTGAAACCAGTTATAAATTGATTGAGATTGCCGTAGGAATATTTACAATTACATCCAAATTAAAAATTATCACATTTCGCAATCCACCGCCCATGAATTAACTCCGCGTCCCTGTACCATTTATATGTGCCTGGAAGCCTCAATAGCATTAATTTAGGTAAATCAGAAGGCATCAACCCATTCTACATCCACCAGGCTTCTGCCACCCTTAATAGTCGGTAACAGTGCTTTTGTATAGAAGTGTTGCAACTTACAGCCACGCCTGTTAATATAAATTTCTAGAATTTGATTCCCATTTTCGGATTTAGGGTTTATAATAGACAAATATGAAACATTAGAATCCAGGCAATTGTGTTTGATCATGTGAGTTTAAGCAGCTTTCTACTGAGAAATCGAGATGTCAACTGGGACTTCCTTGTAGACAAAGTAAACAGCCAAGGCCCGCCTTTTTTAAACTCCTCTTCAAATACTTGCATTTTAAAAAAACCTTAAAAATAAATGATATCTATTTTTACACTTTTTAAAATATTATGTTTTTATGTTTGAAACAATCAATCAGGGCTCTGTGTGTTTCTCTTAATCGATTATATATTTTCAACAAATTTGCAAAAGAAAAATTTGACATCTCCAAATCTTCAGGAAACTTTCCTACCTGTCTGGGCCATTTCATGCCATGCAAGTGTTTTTAAATTTCTCAAGTTTTCAGTAGGCTGACTTTATTGCGGTTAAGAGAAAGTACACTCCTTTTTAATTTCCAGACGCCAAAAATCACAAAATCCACAACTTTGGATTTAGTTTTACACTTTTGAATATTATATTTTAGTGTTTGAACAATCGGTCAAGTCTCTGGCTACTAAAAGTTTGTTATGTTAAGCTCTTTTAGGCGATTGGAAATTTTTTACCGCTTTTCCCACTGTCATTGTAGATATTCAAATATATATAGTTATGGGTTGTCCAGATCGGAAGTCTTTCTCAGCTTAAATGCACTTTAACATTCACTTAAATATTCTCTCCCTTGGTGCCCCTGATTTACAAAATTCTCTCCCAAATATGAAAACATTGTACTTCAACTATTTGCATCTTAAATCACCTCTACTATAGAATTCTCATGTCTAAATCTCACACTTTGCATGTGTTTTAAAAATATTTTGTTTGGTCTTTGTTTTAAAAAATCAAATTTACTTCGCTATACTAATAGTTTTCTATTGTATAGTCATTGTACAAAGTTTTATTGAACATATTGTTAGAAGATAGATTTTAATAACCGATTTCAAACAATAGGATTATTGAAATAATATGATATAGATTTGTATTCCTATATTTCTATTTACCACACAAGTCATAGTTTTGAGAGTATTTACTTGTCAAGTTCTGATATCAGTATATGTTATTTTTTAGAAGCTTACGATTTTTGCACTTACTTTTTCTACTATAATAAAGCTATATGTTGTGTTTGATATTTTTAGAAATTTACTATTTTTGTTTATATTTCTAATATAATAAAACTATATATATTGTGTTTTTTCAATTTGAGTATATCTAAATATTTACTTCTTACCATAAAGAACAGATATTTGTATTATATACTTTTGTTTTTTCATAATGTTAAATTGGTTCTACCAGTTGGCCAACTATTTCTCGATTGTCTTTACCTTTTCATATTTACCTTGTTTTTCTACATTTACAAAGCTAAATGTGATGTACAAATTCACTATTACACCTTTGTAATATTTGTCTTCTTCTATATGTACATAAATTATGTATTGCTTACATTTGTTATTGAATACTTTCCTTTAGGAATGGAAAGTACTCCTAATAATAGGGATATCATAGAGATAGAAAGTAGCTACACTCCCCTTGTTGTACCAGCCATGAAAACTACACCAAACAATTAATATTTACAACTAATATTTCACTGAGTTGTCTCAACCTCATACACCAAGCAAAGATAACATGCTCAGCCATACGTGGCATGGAAGAATTTGATGTTATGATTATGGAAGCAACCATGCATGAATTTCATGCAACTTGTGATAAATTGACGAGCTTCTGCACCTTCTTGCGAGAGATGCACATAGATGCTTACTATGGGTGCGACGATGCTCCTCAGCTAAAAGTTTCTTTTTAGAGTTAGTTAAATAATATGTGAATGGTTACGTTTATGCTTATATGTATATAAAATACAGAACTACAGTGGAACAGTGGAACTATATTGCCTATACACCTTTTTTTATCTTTCTGAAAGCATTGACCACCCATGAAAACTATGATTGAAAGCAATACTCTTCATACCGAAGTTTACTTCTCAACTACTCTGGTAATATGTAATTAAGCTCTACTTATGTAATTAAAATCTACTTCAAAATTTGGCCTATAATATTTATATATATGCTACTATTGTGGTATTTTGGTAATAACAGTGTATGTGTGGTTGTACTTGCAAATTCTACAGTTTATTGATAGTTTTAGAAAGTTTATTATTGCATTTTGAGGTAAATATATGTAATACATTATTTTATTATGTTTCAAAGAGATAATTTGCAAATGTTTCAAATTTTTCACTTCAAAAATAAGTATACAGTTTGCAAATTTTACATTATATAATTATAAAATTATAAATACAGAACACATATTTTTCACTTCAAAAATAAGTATACAGTTTGCAAATTTTACATTATACAATTATAAAATTATAAATATAGAACACATTTATATTTAAAGTGTTCACTTTTAAATCTAAAAGGAATTTACTCAAGGAAAAAATATTAAATTTTTACATTTTTTATCAATTAAAGATTTTATTCCTTACACAACAAATACTCAAAGTAAATATCAATATGAATGATAGCAAAAACAATATACATATCTGGAGCAAGGGTGAATCTGGACTGTGTATTGGGACCAGGATTTGTACTGAATTTAAACTGGTGTTAGTATAGGCTTGGGCCCTGAGAGAGCCTAATAACATTGCTGCCTGAGGCAAGCATATATCATTTTTGTGAATTCTAGTTCTTCCTTTTCCCAGTTTTATTGTAATCACAAGTCTCCAACTCTCAAGATTATCTTACATGCAGGATGCATTCAATCTGTTGCTAGACTTGAATGTAATGAGATAAAAAAATATTCATCTGAATACATAACAAACAAGAGTTGCTTGCAGCTAGAGTCCCTGTCGCTTGCAAATAAACCTTGCAAATAGTTGGTTTATTTTGGATTCTGTTGAGAAATAATGTTATGGTTTGACTAATGTCATTAATTTTAGGAAGCCTAAGATGGAGGCTCATTATTTTTAGGAATCCTAAGAAGGAGGATCGCAATAGTATCAAACCTATTATTATCACAGCTTTGTAGGTAAATTTCAAGTTCAAAGTGTGTTGTTGGCATCACTGATTCGTAATTCATTTTGAAAGTGAAAGAAATCTCCTGTCCAATTTCTTGTCATTGCTTGTTTTGATGATGTAAAACTATATTTAGGCTGTGCAATAAGATTTTATATGATAAATTTATGGTTCAAATATGTCAAATAAAAGGTGTATCCTAAGTAGAATAACAAAGAAAATCCAATCAAGTATCCAAAGTCTACCCGATAAATACATGAGTGACTTGTAGTTTTGTTAGAAACGACAGCTCATGAGAATCCAAATTCATGAAAAAAGGACCTATTATTCCAGTAAAAAACTATCCTTGATTATAGAGTTGACCACATGATGTATTTATGTAGCTCTTTTCATGATGTAAGAATCATTATCTACTAATTATAGAGTTAACCTTAGGTCCAAGTCAGCAGGTTTCTTAAACTTGTCTTGGCACATGGATTCTGCTATGCCTTTGGTGCTTGATTCATAGCATAAGAACTTGTCGTCAATTGCACTAGTTGATCTATCCTTAAACAACCAACCAAATTGGTACATGTCTCGGTTGCTTGCCTCTTTCCTTAGTTCTTGTATTATCAAAGGAAAATATTTCTCAATTTCCAGGCAAGAATCATATTACAAAACAGGCGTCAATACTAAACACTATCTCCCATACTATTTTCTAATGATTATTAACACCAGTTACTAGCTTGCTATTTGAATTGTCCAAAGAAACATAATTCATCTTAGCTTCATTTTTCTTTATTCAAACAGTGAACAACAACATTTGATAGAATGATAATAATAAGAATTAAGGTAAAGAATGATTTATAGTGAGAGATGTCAAAAAAAAAAGGAAAGAGTAATGTGGTAAGATGCATAGTACAGAGGTACAATAAGAAACAAGCTGAAAGATCAGAGTTATCATTTTATTGACTTCAAAAGCCAATGGTTGCAAAACCTGCACAATTCTAGCTGGCAATCCCGGGCCAGATTGGTTTGGGTTTGTAGAATGAGATACAAAAGGAAGTGGGTATACAAAGGAGCTTTAGAACATGTAAATATCAGCCATGTTAACTTCATATTTGAAACAACATTACACAGATTATGTCTTAAAACTTGATTTCCTACATAAACAATGTTTGGATATTAGTTCACAGTGTACATGAACTAGAGTATTTAAATTTAATTTATGGTTTGGTTAAAATCTTACCAAATCTAGTGATAGATAATAACCAATACATGCTAAACTAGGCTTACCTTTTGAACAATCTTAAAATAAATTCCTTCTTAAGTAGGGTGAAACTGTCACCAATGAAGATAGAAATTCTTCTATGCATTGTCATTGATCTACTTTGTTAAGTTTGATATATTTGGCAACTGGGTCCTATTGTTCTGCACCTTAGAATTTTAAGGATTTTACGTTCTGCAAAATAATTGCAATTCATACTTTCTCACCCAAAAAAATCTAGAAATGCAAGGCGATTCTGCACCTCAGAATTTTAAGGATGTTATGTTCTGCGAAATAATCACACCTTATAATACTTAAAAATAATAATATTGAAAATAGTTATGTGTGATTGTAGGGAAAAAAACTAGATTTTTAGGTGCCCAGATTATAATAGTTTTGGGACAAACATGCTTGGAAAAATGCAGAACCAGAAACCCATATTCAATAATTTAAAAGAATATTATAATAGTTTTGGGACAGATATGCTTAGCAGAGCTGGCTATTCTTCACCTACCAAAATCTCTGTAAAAGAACAGAACAAGAACCCAAAGAGGATTATAATAGTCCTAGGATGGCTATGCTTGGATGTTCTGTCAAAAGGATTTTGCGAGATGTATAACAAAAATCCATTATAATGCATAAATGAATGGACTATAAACTGCACATAGGCACTCAATATTTTATAAACTTTAAGTAAATTTTTTTTATTATACGTGCACGACCAGGGAAGGAATGCCCAGAAACTCATCCGCGGTAACCTTATGTAGCTTTGTAGGAAATTAAAAATTATAAATCACCCTCTCCAATCACTGTAGATGTATATGTCGCTGCCACAAACAAATGGAAAGAGGAGACAAAACAAGGAAAACTAACATATGCCCTTTCTTCAAGTTTCCTGGTAATAGGCACATGCAGTAGACACGTATACACCTCAAACAGAATGCAAAGTGCCTATAGTAGACACACGGAAGCCTCAAATAGAATGAAAAAATTAAGGATAATTTTTTGCAGAGGAAATAGAAAATACCACTAGCTAAAATCCACATAGCCAATGAGAAATTAGGAATTAAGTAGAGATCATTTTACTTTAATAAGAATATTGTTTAAGACTTTAGATTAATGAGATTGTACATTTCTGAGAGTACAGATTAATGCTAAAATGCTAGGTGAAAACATAAGTCTGCTGCATAAAAGGCAGGGACTAATAATGCATGTGTATAACATTTTTTATAGTTAAAGATTTTTTCTTTTTCTCAGTTTCATTGGGATTAGATTCTTAGACTCAAGATTATCTTTTATACACGATACATTCAATCTATTGCCCAACTTGAATATAAATGAGTGAAAAAAATTCAATGTGTATAAGTAAGAAATAATCAATCTTGCATTCTTGTTTAACATTTAATGCTATTCTGATAATGGACTCCATAACTAGTTTTGGGTCTAATCAACATCTTGTTTGAATTAATATGCCATCAAATCAAATATTTCCAGATCATGTCGCTTTTTCCTTTCCTGGTAAATTCTGTTCATTTCCTACTAATTTAGATATTTAAGCATTCATTTGATATAATGTAGCCAGGAAGATTTGATTTTTATATCTGAAAGATTTGCTATCGTGTAGCTAAGAAGACTTGATTTTTTATTGTTGGATTCGATTTTTGTGTCTGAAAAAAATTTAAATATTTTTAATGAGCTAGTAAAGGATTTTGCAAGTACATTAGTAAAGGCTTCATAAATTTTGTATTCACATATATAAGTTCCCCAACTTGTGCTATGTTGTGCTAACATCTCATCTATAATGCGGTCAACAATTACATGGGTTTAATAATTGAAAACAGCTTGACTATTTGAATTCAAATTTAACATTTTAATATTCCTTAAACTTATATAGCTACGGACAAACACAAAAAATTAGATGGATCTGAAAGAATGACAAGTGTTTCTTGTCTACTTGCTAGATACTTTTCCTCTAATAGTTTATTGTTTTTTTTGTTTGGATCAAATATAAGTTTTTTTTTATTTCAAAAAATAAATGTTTATTACAACTGATATGGAATGAAATGTTGACTACTTTTATAGAAATATAAAAATGAAATGCCTCATTCTTTGTAACAATTTACTGGTCTTTGTCTAAATCAAATATAAGAAGTTCTTTTTTATTTTAAAACAATTTGTTTGTCATAATTGATATGGAAAACATAATTGAGTATTTTTATAATAACTTAAAAAATAAATGACTAAACTATTTTTTTAAATGTCATATATTTGATGTTACTGTTGCCCAAATTTCCCATTCTGTGCATTTGGTCTGGTTTGCCCTGTCTGGTTTCATCTGTCTTGTTTTTCCCGGGTTTCAGATCCTCACCAAGACCCTTAAAACCCTAAGTCTCTTATGTTTAAGCGAGGTAATAAACCCTAGGCCATGGCTCTTATATTTTGCAGTTACTTTTTCTAAGTTACTAAGAGCATGGGTTTTATTTCTCAGTCGCTTGATCGCTTTTCCCTGGGCGAATATTCCTTTCTTTCCCCCGACTCTGCGTCTTCCTTGTGTCGCGTAGTATTGTAATACTTTGGAATATTCCCCTTGTGTCTTCCGAATTGGCTACCTTTCTTCAGTCGCATGATCGCCAGATCCACATTATAAGCTTTGAAATGAACGGGACCCACTTCAGTCGGGTGATCACGAGAAGAATTCAACAGTCAAAGAACAGTCTTTCGACTTCGCGATCTGCTTCAAGTCGCATGATCGCTTGATCCAGCCGTGACAAACAGTTAAGCTTTTTTTTTCAGTCGTGTGGTCTCGTGATAAAATGGCAGTACAGAGATAACACTCCCGACCCCGCGACTAGCTGTTTGATGATAGTAATCGACCTCAGTCGCCTTGTCGCTAGAACAACACAATGACTCAGCTTCCCCAATGCAAACAGATGAACCAATGGCTGTGTGACAGGTGGCATAAATCAGGTGGATGTGGGTCCTCAGTCGGGTGATCGCTTGACGGAAGAAATGGGTCACGCGACTTCGAGACTAAGTATTCTTTCTCTTCAGTCGCAGGATCGCTGGATAATTTAAGGGTATGCCCAGTTTTCAAGCGATTAAATGCCAGCCGTCCGATGTAAGGAGCAGTTGATCTAATGGTGGTCGCCAAGTCTAGTGATGAAAGTGCCCTACAGAGAAAGTACTCCCGACTCAGCGACAGGGGTCAGTTGGGATGTCTCTAGAAGGATTAAGGGGCACGTGCCGACTATTAAGATAAGTCAAAGGGCTCGGTGCTGGGTTATCCCGACTTGGCGACTTGCTGTTGTCACGTGGTCTCGAGACGAAGGGATAGCATCTGGCGATCAGGCGACAGGCCGTGACGGTTTACGGTGACAGTCAGGCACTGGGTCGCTAGAAGAATGATGAGTTAAGTGAAATGCCTCGCGACTTTGATTTCACACAGTCGGGATGTCGCTGGATCTGAGCTTGGGTTAAACAAAGGTAAAAAGTGCTTTGTCGCCAGGTCGTGAGATTTAACTAGGGTCAAGGACCGATGCTCGCGACAAGGAGACTAACCGTTGGTCGCTAGGTCGCAGGACTTTGAATTTGAATTTCTGGCGGCAGGATGACAGGGGAGAACGCTCGGCAGCCATGGTTCCTCTGTGCTCGTGTTCCAAAATTGATCAAAAGGATCTAATTGTAGAAGGCCATGCACAGAGAGTCTTTTGATCCCTGGAATAGATTTGTTCAACCTCGGTGGAGAAACAGAAGATTCAGAGACGTGGAAGGAGATACAGAGTCCAATCAGAAGTTATTGCTCTCGGGTGCAGTTGGCAGAAGGACATGGTCATGATCGATGGCTCATTGATGAGAATTTGAACGGCGGCCGTCAAGGGTCACTTCCCGTCCTGGGGGACTCTGATCAGCTGGTGAGCATTCATGACAGAGGCTATCTACAGAGTAGGCTAATGGATCCAGGTTGCTTGTTCACAAGGCGTAGTCCAGTACAGGGATGGGCGCAAGTTAGGAAATCTGATCTGATCGATTCACTTGGTGCACATTTATGGCCAGATTAGATTTTGT
>MU224434.1:2110939-2129390 GCA_018584345.1 Thuja plicata
ACTCCTCACAGGGTGTTTAAATCCTCTAACAGGGTCACACCTAACAGTGTATTTTGTAACCTTTAACAGGGTTGGCTCCTAACAGGGCTCACTTCAGAAGAGTGAAAATCAGTAACTAGTTACATTGCTGGTTTTCCCAAGTTGGGTTTCCACGTTATATTTGGTGTTACTTGTGTTACTTGTGTTACTTGTATTTGTTTTATGCATGTCAGTAACTGTGAATGTTTAATGAACAATAAAAGGTCAATTTATCGAGTAACAGTAATATATATTGAAGACATCTAAGGGACTTGTGGATTTATTTTTGTGGTAACTGATTCACCCCTCCCCTCTCAGTTACTCCATCCTATTTCCAACAGAAAAAAGTGCAACAAATCAGCGACTCCAAAACCTTCAAAGTCAAACTTTACAAACACAAAAAAAAAAAATAGTGTTGCAATCAAGAATCAAATGTATAGTTTGCAAGTCAAACTCATACTATGTAATATATTATTTTATTATGTTTCAAAGAGATAATATGCAAATGTTACAAATTTTTCACTTCAAAAATAAGTATACAGTTTGCAAATTTTACATTATACAATTATCAACTATTACATCAAACATCCAATTCCTATCGGCGAATCCCTTGCACCTCCTTTGGGTGCAAGTGCTAGTTATGTGAATTGGGCATTCCCCATTTGGGTCATTCTGTTAGAAATATTTTGCGCAGAAAAATAGAAAACCCCAAGTCTTGTGATTGAGATAGAGAACCCTTACAAATATTTTTAGAGAATTTCATTGATTATGAGTCCAGGCAATTCCTTGGGAGCATTGGCATTAAACCCATGTTGTTGATTGCTCCTGCAATGCTCTTCTTCATCTTTGAGAAAGTCTGGCTATATTTCAACTTTCAAACCCTTAGACATGGGTCAAAAAATGCATTTGTTGTTTCATAGAACCTTATGGTTGAGATTAGCCATTGTAAAAAAGTTTGCAATAATTTTTCCCAAAAGGGTATTGCCAAATTTTTCCACCTGTGCTAAATTTGTGCAGGAGGATACTAATAGTAGCCACAATAGAGTCTATGCTTTTGCAACTAGTGTTGCCATCAAACCTTCAGAATCTATTAATTCCGCCAACAATGTGAGGCCAAAGAGAATCTATGTGACAAGTGTGAATCCTCTTGAGGTGGAGAGAATCCATGAAGCTAGATGCACTGAATTCACTACTAATGAAGGTGATGGAGAAGCCCTTTAATGTATAGAACCGCTCTGCAAACTCAGCTAGTGGGAAGAAATGGCCTATTCCCATATTGAGAGGGATGGTGATATGGATTTTGGTTCTCTCGCTAAAATGCATCCATGTTACAATTACAATTGTAGAGGGTGGAATTGTGTAATGAAGTGATAGCATGTGTAAATTTAAGATTGAGAGAGGACCTAATATTTGAGCATCCTAACATTGTGTTTCCCAAAATCTGATGTAGACATTTCAAATCACTCCCAATTTTTTGAAACAAATTACTTGAAAATTCCAATACTTATAACTAAGGTCTTAGCACCTTAACATCAAATATAATGTCACATTAGCATATTTTTTTTGCCAAGGTGTCTCAAAAGATTTAAAAAAATGAGAATGATACGTGTGCACTAAGGCATATATTAATCATGCACTAATGTGGTATCACATGATTTTTGGGTTTTTAGATCTAGGAAATACATTTCATTCAATTATGAGTAATAATCATATATTGTTAAAAAATAATCGAGATTTTATCAACAATTGCTATAACAACTATTGCAACATGTTCACCTATATGTTTCTTTCCCTTATTAATGTGGAATATAAAAACTAGAGGAATCTAAAAGTACATAAATTTAAAAGTTAAGACAAGTCATAAAGAGAAATGGTAGCATGAAGACAAGTCAATATTTTTAGTTAAGACTTTATATCAAAATGCGACTAGAAATAATTACTATACTATAAATTGAATTAATATATTTACTATATACATAAAATTATACTCATTAACATACAACTTATATATAATTTCCTATAGGCATCACCCTTGCACCTTCTTTGAGTGCAAGTGCTAGTTTTACAATTGAACCTCTCTTCTACATGTTTATTGTGGTGTTAAGTATTGTTCAACAGAAGTCTAGATTAAATGTTTTTGGTTAGAAAAGTTAATAATGCGTATATGCTTCACACATTTCTCAATGTTGTACAATGAGGCTGATTCGGTACGCATTCATGCAACTACAATGCATTCATGCTCTTGGCGTGTAGTTTATTCAGCCTTGATGATGACCAGTTTTCTTTCATAAAGGAGCTGTTTAATTAATTTCTCACAACGTTCAAATTTCAATGTTCCTCACATTCTCTTTCTCGTTTATGTTTAAGATACTCTCTTTACCACATACGGTCATAGGAAACGAATAAAGTCCAATAAGGTTCTCGTTAGAACTATAGTTGTTATTCAATAGTCACCCCTAACATTCAAGACCGAAAATGCTTATTATTAGCATTGCCTTTTTAGTATTTTGCTTTTCGTTTTCCCTCATTCGGATTGATGAAAATCTAGTTGTGAAAGGTCTATGTGAGGGCCAAGAGCGATGGAGGCATCCATCAACACAAAGGATGGTTAAAGCAGTCAAGGTTGTTGCAAAATTTAACAGTCAAGGCTGTTGCAAAAAATAATAGGCGTGCCACTTTGAGTAAGAGAATCAATGCGATATATTTGAGCCTATATGCTATTCCTTAGAAGGAACTCCCCATCGGAATTGTCTCAAGATGATGGTAAAGTTTCTTTCATTGATTTTTTGAGAGACGGTGAAAAGGAAGTACAACATGATTTTATGATCACCTACGCATGTAAGACCTTTTTGAAACTCACCAAAGTACGCAAGATTAACATAACATTTTATTTGATATATTTTTCATCCACATCATTTATGGAAAGATATAAATTTCATTTATGGAAAATCTTAAACAACGTGTTCGACATATAATTCGATTGAAGAGAGGGGATGAGTAGTGATAATAGGAGACGTTTTGTATGAAAGTGTTCAAAAGTTATTTAATTATGACAACAAATGTTTATAAAATTTTGTTTGTAAAGATTTACAAACTATTTACATATTGTATCCATTACTAAATTCAATTTTGAAAGGATTTAGAAATGTTGTTGTAATAATGTTGATGGGTATGTCAATATTTTCTAATTTTGTGTGACAAATGTAATCTTTACACTAGTGTAATTAAATTAAATGATTTTTATATTCATGTGTAATTAATCAATAGTAAACATATATATCTCAGCTTCTAGGATAAATGGCTCGCTATGAGAAGCTACTTGTTATATACGAGTGAACATTCATGATTTTTCAAAATAAGAATGTTAAAAGTAAAGTTTGTTATATGCATGTACAAGTTTTGAAAGTAGATATGAACCTCTGATGCTGGATATTTTTTGTGGAGAATAATACTTGATTATTAGAATTCACATTACAGTGTTTTATGAAAATTCATTGTAATGGCATCTCTATGTTTCTCAATAAGCAAAGTTTATAAGCTGTGGTGTCTGCTTTTACACTTCTTAATTGCATTTGCTTGAAAGTTTATAAAGCCTTTTCAACAAATCCCTTTTGTAGATATCTTGCAAAAGAACATTCCATGAGAATTTTTTTTTAATAAATTATCTATTTTGTCCATATCCTACAATCATAAAATTCCATTAGATTTATCTCTTTGAAATATTATGTCAAACAGTTCACATGCCTTCACTATTCTTCCAATGCTTTACATACGTGTCTACCAAAACATTTCCAACTATAATGTCTGACAAAAAGCCGATTTTCATTATGCTTTGATGGATGTCCATTCCTATTCCAAGGCTCCCAATTTGACACAGGCAAGGTTGTGGAATTTAAATTTACACCTGCAATGCTTCTACATTTTGCATACATTTTTAACTGAGCAGTTCAACTGCAGTATTTAACAAAATTCTTCCATCCTTATACCAAAAATCCCCCTTCCACAATGCTTTGATGGATGTCCACACCCTATCCCAAATCTCCCATTTTAGCACAAGTAGGAGGACTCCTACTATGCTTTAATGAATGTCCATACCTTGTCTCAAAGTTCCCATTTTAGGATAGGTAGGCGGATGCTGGCAAGGGCTATGAAATGTGGCTTTACACCTGCCAATTGCATTTACTTGAAAAATTCAACAAAGATTTAAATAAATCAATTTTTTTCATATCCTGCAATCATGGAATTCCATGAGATGATGTCTCTTGAGGCGTTAGGTCAAACAATTCATGTGTGCCTTGCTATTCTTCCATATTTTGCATGTGTCCACCAGAGCATTTCCAAGTAACATCTGACAAAAAAAAATCCTCTTTTTAATACGCATGTCCATGCTTTGATGGATGCCCATGCCCTGTCACAAACCTCCCAATTTTGCACAGGCAGGGAGGTTGCTGGCAAAAGTTGTGGAATTCAAATTTACACCTGCTATTCTTCCACTATTCTATGATGGTCCAAGGCTCCCATTTTGGCATAGGTAGGGAGGATACTAGAAGAGACTATGAAATGTGGTTTTGCTCCTGCAAATTTACTTGAAAATTTCAGCAGCCTTTTTAATAAATCAATTTTGTGCATATCATGCAATCATGACCATGAGATGATATCTCTCTTAAGCGGTCTCTCAAACTGTTCACATGCACTGTCTATTCTTCCATATTTTGGATACATGTTTAAACCATTATGTTTTAATGGCATTCCCTGTTCCAAAGCTCCCATTTTGGTAGTTAGAGAGGATGCTGGCAAATGTTGTGGAATTTGGCTTTACAGTATACACCTACCAATGTCATTCCATGAGATGAACATTTCTCAATCATTATGTTAAATAGTCTATTTTCTTTGTCTGTACTTCCATGTCATGCCTTTTCTATGCTTCCACATGTTCCTATATGGGCAGTTACAAATGCACTGTAAATGCTTCTAGATTTTGCATACACGTCTGCCTGGACAGTTACAAATGTTTGTCTATTTTTCCACATTTTGTATTCATGGGCAATTAAACGTGCATGGTATATGCTTCCACATTTTGGAAACATGTCTGCCTGGGCAATTACAGCCTCAACATTTGACAAAAAATTTCTATCCCTTACGTATGAGAAAAACTACCCTTCCGCTATGCTTTGTTGGATGTCCATACCCTGTTCGAAAGCTTCCATTTTGGCATGATTAGAAAGTGTGGCTTTAGAGCTGCCAGTTGCTTTTTCTTAAAAGTTTTAACAACCTGTTTAATAAATCAATTTTCTGTATATCTGCAATAATGGTATTGCAGAGATGACATCTCTTTGAGGAATTCTGTCAAACAGTTCAATTGCCTTGTCTATTCTACCCAATTTTGTATACGTGTCTAGCAGAACATCTCCAACTATAATATCTGACAATAATGATTTTTTCATTATGCTTTGATGTATGAACTTGATCTGTTCCAAAGCTCTCAGTTTGGCATAGTCAGGAGAATTGTGGCAACGGTTATAGGATTTGGCTTTAGAGCCAAAATTGCATTTTCTAGAAATTAATTTTAAGTGTTTTCAGCAAATCCGTTTTGTTAATATCCTGCGATCATTGCAATCCATGAGACTGGATTTCTTATAGCTATGTTTCCAAACAGTCCTAGGGCAATGTCTATTCTTCCACATTTTGCATACCTGTCTACCGATTGCAAACAAAAGATCTAACAAAAATTCTTTATTCTTCATGCTTTGATGGATACAGTCCATGCCCTGTTTCAAAGCTCCCATTTTGGCACAGGCAGGCAAGAAGCAGCCTGCAATGCTGGAAAATGTGGTGGAATTTGCATTTGCATGAAAATATCCTCATTTCACAGGCCGGAAAATGAGAACACTCATTGTCAATTAAAGAACAATATCACTCACATCTATTCTGTAGATGCAACAGAAACAGAAAAAAAAAGTAAACACTTGTCAAAATTAAAATTGAAAGTTGAAAAAATTACTGACTCTAAATTTAAGCTCTCAAGAGTTTATTAGCCCTCAAGTTCTTGCATTAATAAGTGTTCATATTTCAACAGGGGTTCTCCCTCAAATTGCTTTAATTGTGCTGTGTTTATTTTGCAGTAATGGTTTTAAGAAGAGATTTTCGTACTATGAAATAAGATACTTTTCACTGTGATGGTGTAAAAAAAAATTGACATCTTAGTGTTGTTTATTCTCTAAAATTTAGACACACTAGTTTTATTCTCTAACATATGGTATATTAATGCTATTTATTCTGTAAAATCCAGGGACAATGGAAATTTAACTATTTTGAGTTTCATAGTGAAAGACACGCTAAATGATTCTTGAAACGAAGTTAATTCACTCATGGACAATTTTTTTTTTTTTTTTTTAAGAAAATTAGTGCTAGCGAAAAAAATGTCCTCAATTTATTGCTGCTTAAATACACGATTTTCTACTGCCATGAATTGTTTTCCCTCGTAATACACGATTTTCTTACGGCTCTCCATTCCTATTCAGAAATATATTTCGTTATATAAACACAACTATTCAGAAATATATATAGTTATATAAATACATAATTATGATTATATTTTTAATTTAATTTACATTTAAGATGGTTTCTGTATAGAATTAATGATTGCTACACAAACTTATGACTAAAAGTTTTTAATTCAAATTTAACATGATTTTCTTATAGATGTTAATGATTGTTAAAATCATCATGCACTTAAGCCTATCACAGCAAACAGAAAAAGTCATACTCACACTAGTCGATGCACTTGAAAACCTAGATATTTATCATCACATGGGATGCCATTTAATCCATGAAATTAACAGTTTTAAGTGATTCCTTCTCCCCTCAAAATTGATTATAATTTGTATAACAGAATCCCAATCATCCAGATTTTTAACACAAAAGTGTGATTGCCAAATAGTTTCCCCAAATATTTTTAACATCCCAGATGAATTAGACAAACCCTCTTGCCAAGTGGCAGAGATGAGACTCTTGAGTTTTTATAGCTCACGGCCTTCAATGATTTTCCTTACAATTAGGTAGATTGCCTGCAACAACCATATTATTACTCCTAAAATTATTTCTCTACAGTCTAGATTTGATGGCACCCCAATAACCAGAAGTTAGGCTAGCATTTGAGGTCTCAGTCTTTAGAACCTAATAAAACTGTATTAAATTTACAGAAACATAAAATGCCTACTACATATGCTCTTGCCTACCAATTAAATATTATTAATATGTTTTCTGAGATAATTTCAGATGTCGTTATTTTGTGAAATTTTCAAGCATTTATTTTTCATGATCTATATATTTTGTAATCGAAACAACAAAAATTTTGCAAACAAAACAATATTTTTTCGCAAATCCGAAGACCAAAAATGATTTGACTTTATTTTTGTCTTTAGTATATTTTTACATAAAGATTAGTGGCTGCCCCATTTTGAATCAGTTTATTTACAAGATTTGTTTTGCTAACCCTAAATCAACCAACGTGAAGGCCCTTATAGCACAGTTCTCCATCCCTGAACAAACAGGATAGTTGCGCACAAGGCTCCATTTCTCTCAGCAACAAACTGAGATTCCAGAAAACATATAAACAATGTATCTACAACTGTGCATTTGGAGGGTTATTTATTTTTATTGAAAAGAAAAAATAAAAAGGCACAAAATAGCATTTAGATCAATGATAAGGATGTTTGAACACCTCGGACAAACCAAATTCGAATTGGCAACTTGTTTTGTTCACATCCTTCCAAATGCATTTGAGTCTTGATAATCCTTGCTTGAAGGGAGCTGCTTGGGAAAACTTTCGGCTTGCTCTATGGAGTTTTCCCAAGAAGCTCCCTCAAAAACAGATACACCCCAAATTTGAGGTGAAGAACTTCAATCTTGTTTCTGCAACTTTTTTTTTTTTTTTATCAATAAGGGGCCAAGGCTGAGATTTTATATTAAACAAAAAGCATAAAACATATAAATAACAATAAAGCAAACGCAATAGAAGTTTATGGTTCATAACCCAATCCAACCGAGAGGACTGTGAACCCAATATCCAGAGCAATACTACTCAACCAAAAAACCAATTTAAAAACAAAGGTCTAGTTTACGGAGGAAAACCAAAAAACATCAAAAAGCTAACCCCTAGAGCTAATCGAGTTTGCATGTCAATCGGAAGGGGAAGTAGTGTCGTTCTCCATGCTTGGAGCGGAGTCAGATTTGGAGCTTTTCTCCAGGATTGTGTCTCCACTATTTCCCATCGAGTCGTCCTCCGGGGACACCTCAACCGATTCAGATTCTTCCCCCGCAGCATCTTCCATATCTTCTTCATCAACATCATCTTCGGCAACCTCCCCAGACACTTTCTCCGAGTCCTCCTCCTTATCTGAATTTGAATCGCCATCCAAACCATCACCCCCAATTTCGGTATCTGAAGAAACTGGGCTGCCTAGTCCATCCAATTTTTCATCATATTTGAATTTGTACACCCATGGAAGATTTTTGTCAATCTCATCCCCAAAGGGAACATAGAGCCCATCTTCAATTCCTAAAAAATTCGAAAGAAAGTTGATCCCTTTCTTCATCATTGAGATGAGCAGTTGTTTGTCCTCCCAATCCCACCCCCATAGGATATGGAGGTGACGAGGAGGGCCAGCGTAGAAGTTCCTCCTAGAACCCACATAAAATCTCGAAAATGGTTGTCCAGCAGTTAAAGTCATGGTCCAATCCCATGGAAAAGGTGTGTTAAGGTCAGCATCTATATTTTGGAGTACATTATGCAAATCCACAATGAATTTATTGAAGAAAAGCCTATCGCATATTTCTTCAGCATGATTTTTGTGGGTTCCGGTAACAAGGAGGCTAGCTAAGAAACCAGTACAAATATCCAAGAGCACCCTATATCTATGATTGGTATTCATAAAATTGAAGCCCAGTACCTTTCTTAGCGCGTGGAAGACCAGAGGGTGCTGGTACATGCAAATTTCACAAAGGTGATTGAATGAGATTGGCTCGTCGAAGGCCCATTGCTCAACTTCCACTCTAAATTTTATCGGAGAGTCCATTATGAGAAAGCTAAAACTGCAGTCGAGAAAAAGGCTAGAGCTATTATGCTACCAAACTTCCATGATTTACAAGAGCATAGGTGATGGCGTACTTAAGAAAGAAAGCAGAAAGAATAATCACTCCCTCCCTGACAATGTATCGTTAGCTGCCTTTTGCATTAAAGGCCTCGTTGCGAAATGTTGCAAGTGGATGGATATAAAACAACCCCACTATTACAAGTAATATCCTTGCAGAGAGAAATACCTATCATTTCATTTTCAAAGAGGAGGGAATGTTGCGTAAGGAAGTACCCAAATGCAGTTCCTATCATGTGAAAAGATGTGGTGTAAGAAAAATGTTCCATCCACATGACAGAGAGATGAGGGAAATCTTTTTCCATAAATTCAACTTTAGAACGGCCAGTTGTGGTTGACAGGAACTGTCAAATCAATACTACGAACACTTTTCCCGCGGCTGATCTAAGAGTTGGGTGAAATGATCGGGAGTTTAAAAAGAGTTAACAAATAACTTTCATGCATTCCCCGAATGATGCCTTATTGGCCAAGTCATCTGCCAACACGTTCCCCTCCCGAAAGATGTGATTGACCGTTATAAATTCAAATTTCTTAGTTAGATTTAGAATCATCTCAAAAATTGATTGAAGTTTCCAATTGTAGATCGAGCCAGTTCTAATTGCATTTATAGTTATCAATGAATCACCTTCAATTTCCAAGTTTTTAATGCCTAATTCCAAAGCCAATGATAAACCATGAAGTAGAGCTTTGAATTCTGCCATGTTACTAGTACCCCTTTTCTAGTGGGCTTACCAAATGTGCAATCAAATGGCTCTTAGCAGAATGAATAATACATCCAGCACCAGAAGGTCCTGGATTACCTTTGGAAGCACCATCAAAGTTTAGCTTGCTCCATCCAGATGCAGGAGGCTGCCATGTGCAATTTGCCCTTAAACTTGCATTAGCTTTGGCACCAATTCCTATTACTGCAGGAAGTTTTAATCCAAACCAATTCTTAATCATTAGATCATCCCAGCTTGTGTACAATTTATGTTGCTCACTTTGTAATTATATTCTAGAATTCATAACTTCCACAATGGAACCTTCAATTCTAATTTGAATGGATGTATTTTCAAGGGAAACATTTTGAAAAATCCGTCTGTTCCTTTCTTTCCATATTTCCCAAATGAGGATAGAAGGAGAAATGATCCATAAGTTGCTGCAGAGACTTCCCTTGAGAATCAAAGGCCATGAGGAAAAAAGAGAAAGAATGTCATTTGGAAGAGCTGAAGACCACCCTAGCTTGGCACATAACCATTGCCAACATTCAATTGCAAAGGGGCAAGTTACCAGTAGGTGATCTGAATCCTCTTCCTCTTTATAGCATAGCACACATCTAGAGGGTCCACAATGTCCCATTTTCTTAAACTAATTGGCAGTTAGAATCCTACCATGAATTGCTGCCCAAGAAGACATTCCTTCTTTGGGGTGACAGTTTTTGTTCCATAATAGTTGGTTACAGGTTTGTGGTTGTACTTGGGAAGAGATGCCAGTGAGAATTTTGTAACCATCTTTAACCTTATAATCCCCTATTTTGGATCCATTCCAAATTAATTCATCTTTCCCCTCCGTGAGTAGGGGGGATCATTCTTGTAAAATTTGAACCAAAGCACTACGTTCACTTGGGTCAATGTTTTGAATATCTAAATCCTTCCACTTGCAAGATCCATCGAAAAGGTTATGTGAATTTCTGACAATATAATCTTTGACTAGGGGACCTCATTCCCTGGTGCAAACCTGACTGATGTTGTTCTGTCCCAACTGCATGTTGATACTAGGGAACCCTCCCCAGGAGTCATCCTAGAACCTTGCATAAGACCCATCTTTAATGTTCCATGAGGTATTATTTTATATGACTTCTCTAGATTTGTAAATGAAATTCCAAATTCTGGAGCCTCTTGGGAGGTTGGAAGTTCTGATCACTTTCTCATCATTTAGAGAATGGAAGTATTTTCCCCTCAAAATTTTGACCCATTTGAGATTTGGTTCTTTTAAAATTTTCCAATAAAGCTTTGCACCTAATGCATAATTTTGTTTCATCTGATCCTTGATCCCAGTACCACCTTCCTCCAAAGGTTTGCAAATCCTATCCCAGGAAATAAGATTAATCTTTCTTTTAGTATCTGTACCTTGCTAGAAAAAATTTCTCAATTTTTTGACTATGTTCCAATAACAGCCAACTGAAAGGGAAAGACGTGACAGAAGGTAAATAGGAATAGCCACAAGGGTTGCTTTAATTAGAACCATCCTACCAGACCATGATAACCATTTGGATTTCCAAGCATCCATTTTCCTGTCCATTCTTTCTTCAATAGGTTTCCAAGCTCCATCTGTTCTTAAAGCTTTGTCAATTGGGATGCCAAGGTATTGGCAAGGGAGGTAGCCAATTTTGAATTTAAACACCTTTTGGATATTCTGCTAAACTTTTTTCTTTGTATTTAAAATGTAGATTGTTGACTTATCTTTGTTAGCCTCCTGTCCTGAAGCTAATGAGTATTTATCCAGAATCTCTTTCATATGTAATGCCTCTTTTCTATTTGCTTTGCCAAACAAAAGTATGTCATCTACAAATTGCTGGTGTGTAATTGGTTTGACCAAAGAAGTAGTTTCAACCCCATGGATGAGGCCTTGTTTCTGCAACTTCGATCCTGAGAACAATCCTGTTTCCTCTGCACCTACAAAACTTAGTGTTGAAATCAGAGCCAAAATTATCAAAAAGGTTGTCATGGTGAATCATTAATGGAGCCATTTACTAGAGGATTTTAATGCAATAAATAAAACTCTCCCATCTATTATGCCTTTATATTAATTTTAATTTGTGAGGTACCAATCTTTGCTTTTGCGACGAGTATTTTTTATCACTTTCGTGTCAATTTTGTGCCATACTTCTATGATTCAATATATACAAGATATATATTATTTCATTTAAGTAGTCTAGATTAGTATGCAACACATAATTTTCTCCTCGGTTTTTTAATCATTAAAGAAACTAAAAACAAAAACGATTGGTGAGAAGATGCCACCAATGTATGCAATTTCTTTAATCATTCAAGATAGATCTGTATTGTCCATTATCCATATTATAATTTATACCAACAACATGATCCCTCTTTATAACTATTTTACAATTCATACCAAGTGCATGTTCTCTCTTGTAACCATTTTTTATGACAACACTTTTCACAATTTGGGATCATTTCAAATTGTCTACTTGTTTGTGTGATATATATAATTGTTTTATAGTCAATTTCTAAGAAAATAAAAAATAATAATACTATTTAAAGATATATTTAGTTATACAAACACAAATTTATGACTATATTTTTTGTTTAATTTACATTTAATATGATTTTCGTAAAGAATTAATGATTGCTACACAAATTTATGACTATATGTTTTTAATTTAGATTTAACATGGTTTTCGTATAGATATTAATGATTGTTAAAATCAGGTTAACAAACACAATATCAAGTATGTTTATTCTATTTTAATTATGCAATTGATTATATTTGTTGCTTGAATAGGTTATAAAACACAATTATAATATTATGTTTAATAATTAATATTATTCTTCTTAAATGTTAAATTATTAGAAGAATAATAAGCAATATCTTAAAATTGGTCTATTTTAATCTATTCTACTCCTAATGTGTGAGTCATATTGATACACATACACATTTATAAATATAAATATAGACATATATGTACATATGCGCGCGCGCACACACACACACACACACACACAACCACAGGGGGTAATATAATACCATGTGCATTCATATTAAGGGGTTTAAAATGGAAAAAAAGTATGGCAATATATTGCCTATATAGGTAGGGGAACGTTGGGGTGCAGGGGGTGAGGGAGTAAGAGGGTTTGTAGAAGAAAATGGGTGTAGGTGATATTCGATGAGTATTAGAGGGGGGTGTTAAAAAAAGGAGTTTGGGGAAATATTTTTAAAAATAGGGGTATATAAGTTAGTATGCCACAAATGCACATGCTATGACTCAAGTTGACTAAGTGAAGCCCGCATCACACACACACACACACACACACACACACACACACACACACACACACACATTATAATAGTAAATAAGAAACATTAATCCATACTTGAATGTATAATTCTTGAAGTATGTGCATTGAAATTTGATAAATTTAAATTGGATTCAATTGCAATTCTTATGAACTTGTTATCTTCTTATTTGAGGCCTTATGAGTGATGAAATATATTCTTTATATATGGAATCATAATAGTATTTTGAATGTAAGTCAAGAAATAAAAATCATATATAAATCTAGATATGATTTAGTAAATTAACATCAAATATTTATGATACTAGAAACGTGAGCCCCTTTTGGAAGGTCTATGGTATGCATGCCTAGGTCCACTCAAAGGCAGCTACTGAAAATGAGAAGTAAGTACTAGCCCATATCACAACACTCAATCTTCATACTACTATACATGAAAAATTAAAGCCTCTAATTTGAAAGTAACTACGTACTTGCACTTGGATATACGAGAATTCAAAGATAGAGATGTATTTATAATGAAACATATTTATAAGGATATTTCTATAGATGGACATGGATGCTTTTTATTATGATAGTGATTTTTTTCTAGAACCATAATTCAAAATTTTTAGTTGTGTTACTAACAACTATTTCAAAGTCCACCATAGCTTCTTCCAGGATGTTTGAGAGACTATAGTAGGTTCACGATGATTACTAAAAACATCCCCTACATAGAAGAGCTTTCAAAGGACCTTGTCTCTGCCATCAAATACTTCTATAAAAATATATATAAATAAATAACATCATAAGAAGTTTTTCTTAATAGGTGATTGAGACTATGCCACCATAGTACCTGGTGGAGAATTCCTAGCTCTTATTGTTATTGTTACCAATAAAAAAGCTCACACCTCATTCTATTATGATGGGTTTTTTTTTCCTTTTTTTTTCATTCCAATTCACACCAACTACAATTTTACTTTATAACCTTTGAATGATATTGGAAAATAAATAAAAATACACAACACAAATTGGAATAAGGGGTATGAAAATGCTAAGGTAATGACAAATGTGTATACAAACACTAAAGCAAGCCTAAAATATAATAAAAATTACAAATATATAATTCTTTATTTTCTCTAGGGGAAAAGACCAATAACCAATATACCCTCGAATAGCCATTATAGAGACCCAATAATTGTGATAGGGTTTTTTCATAGAAACCCCCCAATAACCAACTTCAAAATGGTCATTTCCTACACACACAAAAACCCAATAAGTGTTAGTAACATGCCCAATAGCAGTGCACCACAACACTATTAACTAAACACTACTAGTGCATGATTATTGGTACAATTTGGTTTCTATTACACATCAACTTGCACGGCTATTGATATAATTTTGTTTCTATTGCACATCAACTTGCACCAAAAAGGTTACATCATTATTAACATTGAAACATGTTTGCTTACATTTACAAAAACATTGGATTGGTCTTACAATATCAATATATCATAATAAAGTGCACATCATGTTCTATTTGTGTACATACATGCATGGCTATTGGTGCATAACATCTTCAATCGACTACATACATGCACGGCTATTGGTGCATACTAGTTTGAATCAATTACATACATGCATACCTATTGCTGCACAAACACTTTAAATACATGCTACATTTTTTATATATGGCTCTTATCTGCACAATCACCCAAACAAGTATGATATCTTCAGGTAATTAATTGAGCAATAGTTTGTACCTACGTAGACATCAAATGGTGTAAGGCTCACCAATAGAGCACAAATATTGAATGAAAACCAATTTTAAAAATGAAAATTCTAATTCTAATTTCTACTTCAATTAGCAAATGTAAATTATTATTCAAATTTTCAGTTCTCAATCCACCGAATGAAAAACCAAATTAAAATCCAAATTTCTGCAAGAGTATAAAAATGCAAATTATTATTCAAATTATGCACTTCTTCAATCTACCAAATGAAATATCAAATTTATAAATGCAAATAATAATGTAAATTTGTACAAGAATATAATAATACAAATTATTATTCAAATTATGCTCTTCTTTAATCCACCGAATAAAATACCAAATTATAAATGCAACTTATAGATTCCCTTTCCTATGGTGGTGGGGAAAAGTGGATGAGATAGCCTATCAGCGGAATGCGCAGGAAGGCAACTCAAGATTCTGGTAGATGAAGCTCGAGCCCGTGAAGAGGATAGAATTCAAGCAGTGTTCATGGAGGTCCCGAGACTCAGAAGAGGTCCACGGCAAGGGAGAAGGAATGCTGGGGCTGATGGAAACCAGCTCTAAGTGGTTTTTACTCTTCTTTTTCTCTTACTATGTTAGGGCCAATTTTACCTAATGCACCCACAATCTCTCTGCTCGATGTATAATCCAGTTAGCTTAAGGGAGTGGGTTTGCCTAGGATGCCTGACTTTAACTCTCAGCATATTGTAAACTCCAATTTTGATTAATGAAGTGGCTCTGCCTAGGGTTTTCTGATGCCTCTGTTATAGTTTCTGAAGATTAACTCAAAGATCATACAATTTTTTGCTTCCTTCTCATAACTGCATATATTCTAAGTTTAGTTGTGGAGCTTTTCATGGCTAGTGCTGAGTAAAGAAGGCATTTTTGTAATATGCATAATATATGCCAATGTCGCTCTCTGGTTATAGAGTGACCATAATGGAATAATTTTTCATATTAAAATAATCAAAAACACCTATTATAGACCAAAAAAAAAAATTCTACTTGAATTAAAAAAAATGCAATGAATGACAAAATACAAAATGCAACTCGTCAATCAAATTTCTACTTGAATTTTAAAAAAAAAAGAAAATTAATATTCAAATATGCACTTCTTCCATCCATCGTATCAATGCAAATGCTTGTGATTTTATGCACGAAATGACTGATGTATTCCGACCACTATTTGATTTTCAAATACACCAACCACAAATTAAATGAGCAATTTCGTATAAGACTGTGGAAGTGCACATAATTCAGTATTCTCTGTTTGAGAGTTGTATTATTCTTTGCACTCAGAGTTGTTTTATTCTCTGCTCTTTCCAATTTAAGGTTGGCACCAAATATTTAATATTTTTATAAATTATTCTCTGCTCTCTTCTTTTAACTATTTTATTGTCTGTCTGTTTAAAGCTTCTACACATGCTTTCCATTTTTTTTTAAAAGGCTTGACAACATTTTTCATTATAGGCTTATGAATGTTCAATATAAGTTTATGAATTAACATTCATAACCATGTAATGAACTATGGTGAACATTATCATTTTAATCATCAGAAGATGTTGTATTTCTTTTTAATACAGTGTATTTGTAGTTTGAATCATTTGGCTTACTTATTTCTAGGGCTTCATCATTTCTCTGTTAAATATTTTGAGTATAATCATTTTTGGGTGTTAGAGGGTTTCTGTCTATTCTCTTCTAATGCGTGTGCATAAATTGTTTTCATGATTTCCTTGTAGTGATTTTCATAGTTCATTAGAGGCTTATGAATTCACAACATTATCCACTGTAATTATTGCAATATATGTGACAGAAATAGGGAACATTGTCGATTTAATCATATGTATATATATACACAAACACACACACAGACACACGCATGCGCGCGCGCGTGCGCACGCACACACACACACACACAACTTATTTTTCATGATTTCCTTGCTCTGTACAACTTGTTTTCATGAATGTTTATGGGTGATTATAAAATTCTCACTCTAGCACTTCAAATGACCACTATTTGACTTTTTCAAAAACACCAACCATAAATTAAATGACCAATTTTGTATAAGACTGAGGAAGTGTACATAATTCAGCATTTCCTGTTTGAGAGATTCATTATTTCCATGTTTGAGAGCTGCATTATTCTCTGCACTTAGAGCTATTTTATTCTCTGCTCTTTCGAATTTAAGGTTGGTACCAAATATTTCTAATTTTTATAAATTATTCTCTGCTCTCTTCTCTTAATAGTTTTATTGTCTGTCTGTTTAAAGCTTCTACACATGCTTTGCAATGTCTTTTAAAAGGCTTGACAACATTGTTCACTATAGGCTTATGAATGTTCATTATAAGCTTATGAATTAACATTCATAACCATGTAATGAACTATGGTGAATATTGTCATTTTAATCATGAGAAGATGTTGTATTTATTTTTAATACAGTGTATTTTTAGTTTGAATCATTTGGCTGACTTATTTCTAGGGCTTAATCATTTCTCTATTAAATATTTTGAGTATAATCATTTCTGGGTGTCAGAGGGTTTATGTTTGTTCTCTTCTAATGTGTGTGCATAACTTATTTTCATGATTTCCTTGTGGTGATTTCTGTAGTTCATTAGAGGCTTATGAATGCAACATTATCCACTGTAATTATTGCAATATATGTGACAGAAATAGGGAACATTGTCAATTTAATCATATGTATATATACATACATGTGGGTGTGTGTGTGTGTGTATATATATATATATATATTATAACCTGTTGATGACCCCATTAAATCACTCTAACACTTTAATTGTTTGTGTCAACATGTTATTATAACCTGTCGATAACCCACATCAAATCACATTGAAACCACTGCTATTCAAGCTATGTCATGTAATCGACATTCGGTTACCCATTCAGTGCCCATTGCTAACCCTTAAACGGTGCCATTTTCTCACCTTGTTTTCTCTCCGCGCCTCTTCTCTGCTTCATGTGATACTCCAATCACAAGTAATAAGTAACCATAAAGCCATGTATACTGTGAATAAGTAGTTATGTTGTCATATTGGTATCATTGAACTATTTGACGCACATAATTGGACTATATGCATTTTCCTTCATTTCATCTATTGAACATCGACTCTATGCATTTCTATTATATCCATCTCCCACTTTAAATGAAAATTATAATTGTATTCCCTTGCACTTCATACTTGCATGTACATACAAGTATTATTGCTATATGTGACAGAAATAGGGAACATTGTGGATTTAATCAGGAGAAGATGTTATATTATTGCAATATGTGACAAAAATAGGGAACATTGGCAAGTTAATTATGAGAATATGTTATTTTTTTGGATAGCAATGGTTTCAATGTGATTTATTGTGGGTCATCAACATGTTATAATAACATGTTGACACAAAAAATTAAAGTGGTAGAGTGAGAATTTTATAATCACCCATAAACATTCATGAAAACAAGTTGTGCACCACAAGGAAATCATGAAAAACAATATATATATATATATA
>MU224434.1:2129944-2150280 GCA_018584345.1 Thuja plicata
TATATATATATATAATGTTATAAAGAAATACAACATCTTCTCATGATTAAAATGACAATCTTCCCTATTTCTATCACAGATATTCCAATAATTAACAAAAACCCTCAACACCCATAAATGATTATACTCGAAATATTTAAAAGAGAAATGATTAAGCCCTAGAAATAAGTGAGTCAAATGATTCAAACTACAAATGCACTATATTAAAAAGAAATACAACATCTTCTCATGATTAAATCGACAATGTTCACCATAGTTCATTACATGGTTATGAGTGTTAATTCATAAGCATATAATGAACATTCATAAGGCTATAATGAGCATTGTTGTCAAGCCTTTTAAAAAACATTGCAAAGCATTTAAATAGAATCTTTAAACAGACAGACAATAAAAGAGTTAAAAGAAGAGAGCAGAGAATAATTTAAAAAAATATGAAGTTTTTGGTACCAACCTTAAATTGGAAAGAGCAGAGAATAAAACATCTCTAATGTGGAAATTAGATCCACCTTTTGCGGGTTGCAACTAACTCTCAGTTTCTCACGGTCGGTTATGCTCTGAAATCAATTAACTGTCTTTCAATTTTGTTCTCTTGGTTTTCTCTTGAACTATCTCTCGGTTTGCACTATGTCCTGCATGTCGGGTTCCTCTTTATCCTTATGACTTGCATATTTGGTGTACACACAAAGTTGGGTCGTTGGTTCTCTTTGTACTTAGCAGTTTTAAGTGATCTATTTATATCTGATTTTTGCTTTTCTCTTTGTCTTGTCTTTTCAGTGTATGCTTACTGAAAGTGCTATTTGCATACTAATAGAAAATTAATGTCATTAGATAGTATTCCAAAATAATGTGGTGGTTGGGACGAGGGTTGATGTGATGAAGTTGAGGAAGAAAAAATAAGAAAGAGAGAAAAGTCTTCCATGGACAGAGAGAAGATTTGGATTATAAATAAGCATGAGATTACTATTCCATGCATCTCCCAATGTTCCTTATGGAACATTTCACTTACCCAATGTGTCTGGTGTCAGAGCATATCTGTGGACCAATGATCAACACCACCACAAATACTTTATTTGTAATTTATTTGTCTTGTTGAAATTTTGGGTTATTTAATATTCTGTAGTATCTCTTCTTGAAATGTAATGCAAGATCTTTTGGCCAATAATATTATGGACAAGTCACCAAAACCTCGGTCATATTTGTTAATTGGAGAAGCAGTATTAAATAAAGAATAATGAGAGAGTAGGATTTATTGAGTTGTAGATCACAAAGTTTATGATCATTTCTAGAGTTGCTACCAAAATAGAGGAGAGTATAAAGTTGAAGTGTTTAATTTTTATTGTAGACCGAATAAAATTTGTAGTTCATTTTAAAAAACAAATTAACTTCAATAGAACAAATGATAAATCCATGGTTTTGTTTGATTTATGAATGGATACTTTGGTCAGTTTGCATATGATCTCAAATTTTGTGTGTGATTGGGCATAACTCCAATTTGATTACTGCCAAAAAAGAGGAGAGTATAAAGATTAAGTGTTCAATTGTTATTGTAGACCAAATAAACTTTGTAGTTCATTTTTTTAAAATTTTTACTTCAGTAGAATAAATAATAAATTTGTGATTTTGTTTGATTTACGAATGGGTACTTTGGTCAGTTTGCATATGCTCTCAAATTTTGTATGTGATTGGGCATAGCTCCAATTTGATTTTCATCGATAACATATCCCATAATTCACATTATCAAATTCATTTTTAAAATAAAAATGATATTCTAAGAAAGCAAGAAATCAAAGAATCCCTACTACCAATGATATTCCAAGCTAAAATGGAAAGGTTTTACAAGAACAAGCTCTTGCCAAGAGTTCCTCAAAAGCAATCCAATCCAAGCTCTTTTGAAAGATGCACCCCTAAGAAAGCATAAATGACACCCAAACCTTGGCACAATCCAATTCCCAAAATCTTTAAAGACACATGCATGAGAAATGCCTGTGAAACCAACTTGTAACCAATCAAAAAATAAACAAAGATAATGAATACATTTTTATAAAGGTTTGAATTTAATTAAGTCGTTTAATTTTGATATTTTTTAAAAACTTAAATCCATTTTACTAATTATTAATTTATTTTTTATATCATTTACATGACATAAATATATACAAAAATATTTTAATTAAAATAATAAAATTAGAAGATTAATAATTTATTTCTCTTATCGACTAAAACAATTATATAGTTATTATCTGAAAAAACATGTCGATATTACGAGCATTAACACTACCAATTAACTTTATCAGAACATCCACTAGCACATTATGGTAATCATCAAAATAGAAAATATACAAATCTACATCAAAATGAATCAAGTATAACTCTATAGTAATAAAATGATGTGGAGATGGGTTGGTATTACAATGTGCATCTTCAAATTGCTTCTAGATTCGATTGTGTAAGAGATTTTTTTTTAATGTTTCAGAGCACACTCTATGATCCATCATCAGGATGAAATGTTGTTTCATCTTACTTATGGATCATAGAGTGTGGTTCAAAAATTTGATGCAAAAACTCTTACACAATTGAATATAGAAGCAATTTGAAGATTATCTATAATTTGGATTGGGGAAATATAATTTCTCTTAATGTACATCTATCTATTTGGTACTTTATTATAATATTTTAATATTAATCTTAATTCAAATGATATTTCTTTAAGTTTCAGTTACACAATTTTGAGTCAAGCTTATTGATCAATAATCTATAAATAAATGTTTACAAAACCAGCTCTCACAAACATTAATGGTCCACTTAATATTCATCACACCAATGTTTTAATAGCTCCGCTACCTACATAACAACACTACCAAAACACTTTGCAATATTTTTTCTTGAGGTTTAATAAGGTATCAAAGAGAGCATTTGTCCATGCATTCAAGCAGAAAAATGATGCTTCCAATTTCTTCATATGCATCTTTGACATTTCACAATTTAAAAATTGGATCTTCCTCACTATCACCACCCCTTTCATAATATTTTTAATTGAACATCATTTTATGGTAAATGGCTTTGAGAACATTTATATAACATCTACATCCAATCTATAAAGTAGACGAAACATAATTTTTCTAATTTTCACATTTATTAGATACTTTATTACAACTATCTATGTCCAACTCCAATTCAAATCATGTTTTATTGGAATTCAGCTACAAAAATTTAAAATCAAACTTTTTCAACAATATTCTATAACTAAATGTTTACAAAAACCCATCTCTCAAACACATATTCCACTTAATATTCATCACATGTATATTTCAATTTGTTAGCAAAACAACATTGTCATGGTTTTCTTGAGCTTTATCAAGCTGTCCAAGAGAGCCTCCGTCTATGCATAGGGATAGAAAATTGGAACTTTCGATATCTTGAAAATGAACAAAATTTGAAAGTGTACGACATTGAAAACATAAAAGAATAGGACTTGCAATGCAACACTTCGAAGTCACTGCCTTGTACCGTGTCCAACAGTTCTAGTCTTTCCAAATCGTAGAGGGCTTTAACATTGCTCCATCAACTTTCAAGTGAAAGGATAATCTAATGGGAAAAAGTTCTTATCTTGACATAAACCTACAAAAAGATGCTTTAATGCATTGAAAAATTAAAAGAGTCAACACAATTTAAAAACTATATTAACAGATAAAAGATTTGAGAAGTTATTGCAACCAAATATTAAATATATTCATTGATATTTGAAAATATAGAAATAAGATAACATTTGTGTATACTAATATCATTATTGCTTGCTTTCTACCAGATAGCTATGGCTGTTCCAGCAACAACAGATGCATTGCATTTGATCTGTCTACTTTTTTTTGCACCGTAGAATGGTGGTATAGTGGGCATAAAGACTGTCAGAGGGCTGGAGTTCGCATGGAACCACCCCTAGGAATTACAACCCCGTGCGGTACTGACAAGCCTTAATCGTGACTCCCATTGCAGTCAAGTCCCTTTCTTGCCGTCAGACTATGCCTTACCCCCATTTTCAAGTACCCAACTTGACTGCCTTAACATACACACCGTGGAATGGTCATGCATGCAGAACCTCCTTGGTTCTAGCCTTCCTTTGTATGCGTCACGCATACGTGCTCGAGCCACCATAGCTCTACTCTTGTTCAACTGCGTTGAACCCTAGCTTGTTCACCAATAAACCTCACCACCTTGTGATAAGGCGAGGCTACTTTGTTTCACCTCTTTATATCCATAGATACCTCATTCTTACCGAAAGACATGAGGGAAGGACTACTCTACTTCGTCCCTCTTGAGGGGGTCAGCCACTCCAGCCTTCCTTGTGCACTGAGGCACTTACCCTCTGCTGTTACTCCTCAGATCCGCACCATGTGAGGTCCTATGCCACAACTCTGTGCCCAGCTTCCAAGTGACGCAGCCCTAAGATTGCACCCCAAATCTGTCCTTGACGGCATCCAACATTGCGACCATGTGTGCCTTGCACTCCACATAGCCCCCATCCTTTTGGTGAATCGCCAGCCCCTTACATACTCCCCCACTTTAAAATAGGTGACGTCCTTGTCGCCGGAACTCCCAACTTAAGGCTAGCACTTTGCTACCGTAACACCTGTCAGCAAGATCTGCATATGCCTCTTCAACTGCTCTCCACACCCTTGATGAAATTGCACAACCTTGGAACACACCACACCCTTGCACTGTTTCTGTCACCGTAACATACTTGATGCTGTCAACATACCGAATGCTGACCCCGGCATGAATCCACTCCATGAATATCTTCAACTGAGCTGTCCAACCGAATTGAACTATGAGAACCATATACCGAATACTTATGTCTCCCACTCAGCCTACTACCACACCCCAATTTTTGTCTTCTACCTTCCACTATCCCAGAACCATTCTGGACATCCACTGAAAGACACGTTTCCGCAATCCACTTGCAGCACCCCATTTTTCTTTCCCAAAGTTATGCGTATACTACTCCTGGCTTCCTCAACTTATGTTGTACCACTCTGCTTGCCCGTCGACTGGCCCTCATGGCATGCCTTGCACCCATACTCCCAAATCAAACAATGCAACCCAGAATGCACACCAACATCCATCTAAGACCACATTTGTAGAACCTTGCGCCATCCTTAGTACTTATGCCAACCTTCCTTAGATTATGTGCTGAACACGATCCTACACCAAACTGTACCGAACAGCTCCCAACCATTGCACCTCGGAATGGCATTGTACCACTCCTACACCTCACTGCTTTACTTTGTGAAGCCCACACCGTGCCGGATTTTCCAGACTTTTCCTGGCCCACTGGGTTTACATTGGTCTTACATGTCCCTTCAACAATGCCAGCTCTGATACCAACTGTCACGGGGCTGGATATTGCATGGAACCACCCCTAGGAATTACAACCCCACGCGGCACTGACAAGCCTTAATTGTGACTCCCATTGCGGTCAAGTCCCTTTCTTGCCGTCAAACTACGCCTTACCCCCATTGTCAAGTACCCAACCTGATTGCCTTAACATACACATCGCGGAATGGTCGTGCATGCAGAACCTCCTTGGTTCTAGCCTTCCTTTGTATGCGTCACGCATACGTCCTCGAGCCACCATAGCTCTGCTCTTGTCCAACTGCGTTGAACCCCATCTTGTTCACCAATAAACCTCACCACCTTGTGATAAGGCGAGGCTACTCTATTTCACCTCTTTATATCCGTAGATACCTCATTCTTACCGAAAGACATGAGGGGAGGACTACTCTGCTTCGTCCCTCTTGAGGGGGTCGGCCACTCCAGCCTTCCTTGTGCACTGAGGCACTTACCCTCCACTGTTACTCCTTAGATCCGCACCATGCGAGATCCTATGCCACAACTGTGTGCCCAGTTTCCAAGCGACACAGCCCACAGATTACACCCCAAATCCATCCTTGACGGCATCCAACATTGCGACCATGCGTGCCTTGCACTCCACATAGCCCCCATCCTTTTGGTGAAATGCCAGCCCCTTACAAAGACTATCGGGGTGCTTAATAAATGGTAGGAAGATACATTCACGTTGGAATGAAATTTAAACTGAAAGGAAAAGGACAAAACAAAAGGATTCAACAATATTGCGTATAAAATACATGACAAGAGCATGATACCATTGGACTATATGAGATACATCCTTGAAAAATGTGTGAACTGTGTGATAGATGACTATATGAGATACATCCTTGAAAAATGTGTGAACTGCCACGCTTAAAACAGGTGATTAATTTTTAATAGAAATCTAAAGTCAATAATTTTTCATTTCAAATCAATTGTATACTCGCACCACATATTAAATGTGTTAAAAAGAGAGGTTTCAGCGTAGATTATTTCGAAAAGAGAAGTGCAGCGTCGAAATTGAGTCATGTACATTGTTTTTCTTATTTTTATAAAAATTAATGAATGTTGCAAAACAGTATTACAAATATTCATTAATAAAAGTGTATAAGAAAAGTCATAATCGTAAAACTTGTATGAGGTTTTGGTTTGGTTTCAGATTGTCTGTCTTGTTAATGTTTATCAAATGAATCCCTCTCCACCTCCCTAACCCTGGATGGCTTAAACTAAATTTTGACGGTTCCTATTAGAAATTTAACCCAGGTTGAGTGCGTGGGGTGGTCCCATTAGAAATGAAAAAGGAAATTCAAACGGCCAATACTACTGAGGTGGCAGCGGCTCACCATGGGATTGCTTTAGCTTATCAATACAGGTTTCATAATCTAATCATTGAAGGAGACACTAAATTTCATCATGATGTTAACTAGGAAAGCATTTCCTGGGTGGGTTGTCAATGACATCATCACCAAAAGTCGTAATATATTGCCGAGTGTGGCTAATGTTAGGATTCAACACACCCTCAAGGAGGAGAACAACTTAGTGAATAGATTGTCTTTTATTGGGCACTTCACTGCCTCAATCTAGATGTGGTCTTCCTTACATGATATTCTCAAAGAATCTTGTATCGCCTTCCTGAAAGATCAACTCACACGTGTTCATTAATGTTTCGTTCCTTGCCAATTTAATGATGGTTTATCACACCATGGTGGATAATTACTATACATTGGAAATGCTTTTTTCGATAAAATATCCTTTTGGAGCATTAGTTGGTTTCACATAAATACTCTAGGCTCTGGTTTTCGTTTCTATTAACTTCTGGGTCTCTCAGTGTTTTCCTATTTCTGGAGTGCCATGGGGGAGACCTCATTCAAATTGAGCCTAATTAGTTTGATGATTTCAAAAATGACCATGTTCTCTAGAAGATTATGGTTGAGGTTAATGTGGTCACTTATGTAGAAGGTATGAAGGGTTTTGATATAGATTTCTCTAAAACGTTTATGAAATCATGGGATAAGAGGTCCATAACCATTGGTGGGGTTTCCTTCACAATTTTCAGCCATTGAATGCTAATTGTATGCTCATACGGCAATGGCATTTGTTTCTTGTTTGGCTCTAGTCATTGTTGTTTCTGTTTGTTGTAGATCCAAAGGGCATGACGTCAACGTGTGACCATTTTGTGATAAAACTAGGTTGTATGAATTCCTTTTGTACAGTGATATAGATTTTGGCGGTTAAAGTCACTTGTGTGTAAATAAATCTCCATCAGAAATTGTTGAGACGTTGAAATTTATCGATGATGGCGTGATTTCTATATACTGTTGGGCAGCGCCGATAGAGAAACTAGTGGAAGGACGATCTTATGTTGTAAGGCATTTGAGCCTATCTTGCTATTGAGTAGGTAATATATGCATGAAGACGTAATGGTTTTGACAATAGCAAATAGTTATTTCAAGAAACCTTAATCATAGTTGGGGCTACTTTTGATATATCTGGTTGTGATTGGGACAGTGCATAAGGATTTGAAGTACCATAAATTTGTAGCTAGTAAGTGATTTGAAGTGTCAAATTTGGGCCTTAATAGTACCTTCAATCTCGACTGCATAGGACTTCAACAGGAAAATTTAGGAGGTGAGTTTTGACATTTGAGTATGTTTTGCAAATATAATGCTTGTGGCATAAATTGAAATATGTTGTCAAATTAACGGATGTATCAGGTGTATATATACCTGAGATTTCACAATTAGTGGTCATTCTGAACTACAATAATTTGCAGATTTTATCCAAGTAATCGCGCATTTTGTGAAGCATCTATTTCTTTATCCATTTCTATTGAATAAGGTATCCCAAGATGGTTGGGCTCCATTTCTAATTCCAGTAACCTTTTTCAAGTAATAATGTTCTCTTGGGTTATGGAAAAAATAAGAAGTCCAGATTTGCAATAGAAGAAAAATTAGGTCCACAAAATATGAATGAAATTATTTCTATTGTGGATTGTAGAGTTCTAAGAGAATCTTTTTTGTGCAGTGACTTTCATTAGGGCTTTTCACCCATTTTTATTTTTAATGTACTATGTGAATATTTTGGGTTCCCTTCATGAAATCCTTAATTTTCTAATAGTAAGAATGCATTCAATTAAGAGTCTACTTTAGAGAGTACCAAAGATAATTATAGGAGGTTGGAGGCAATGGAGGCAGGAGGTTTTCTATCATCCTAAGCTAGTTTCTTTCTCAAGGATGATTCATTGCATGAGAAGCACCCTATTTGTGTCCCTGAGAAAAGGGCGCTTGGAAAATTTGTCCCTAGACAAAGGAGGGGGTTTGACATATTTGTGTCCCTAAAGAAAAGAGGGGCCTTGGCATAATGGTTGTCCCTTCAAGGATCAAGGTGGAGTCAGATTTGGTTAATGGTTTGTCGAGCCCTTGAGGACATGTTAGACACACTCAGAGGAGATGTGGACTTTCAAAGGAAAGGCATCTCATGTGTAGGCATGTTGGTGGTGATGTGTGTAGTAGAGGATAGTGTGTTTACACGACACTTGAGCAAGCATTAGACACACTCAGAGGAGATGTGGATTTTTGGACAAAATGTGTCTCATGTGTAGCACTGGAGGAGGCATTAGACACACTCGGAGGAGATGTGGAATTTTAGAGGAAATGTGTCTCATTGCACATGGGAGGTGAGAACACTCATGTTGTGCAAATGGTTTCAAGTTCTATGGTTAGGAGATCCACTTATGCAGTCATTTTAGTATTTATTGAGTAAGCGAGGAGGATTGGTGATGGCACTTTATTAGAGTCTCTAGAAGGGTTGGGTTAAAAACCCTTGCAATGTTCCACTCTTGTTCACATTAATACATATTGAGGGAATGTTGGTGATTATTACATTATTAATAGATTTTAGTTTTTATTGACACTAATAAACTACCATTGTTTATCTCTATACGTATACAGTTATTCAATTTCTTATCTTTTGTATTGTCTTTTTAAAGAACTTCATTTGATGCAATAAATATCAAGTATCAATCTTTTTCTCTCTTGCACTAAAAATTGGTGCCCTTTGAAGAAGAAAAAAAGGAGATTTTGTATATCATTGCCAATGTGAAAAATAAACAAGAAGACCTTAAGACTAAGCTAAAAGATATTGTGGATTTTAGTAAGGATTTGATGGATAAGACTTAGGGCTCTCTCTATACTATACATGAATAACTTGAGCATAGGCGAGGCAAAAGAAAGAAGAAAGAATTAGTGGTTGTTACAATGATGGAAGGTCCTACTATGTCGGCCTCAGCATGGGATAATCTGAGAAAAGGTTATTTCTTGAACCTTCTGAAGGATCTAAATAATTATTGAAAGGAGGTTAAGCTCCCTTACTTGTCATTGTCTTTCAAAAATTTTGTTGTTTTTGGTGCTTTCTATTGTTTTTTAGTTTCTTCTAGTCTCTTTGGTATGTTAAGTTGGTAGGTTTTTAGCTAGGTGCATTCACTCCTTGTGAGTACACTTTTCCTTGCCTTTTGGATTTTTGTAAGTGTTTGGGACCTCTCCCAATTTACCTAATCAGAACATAACATAAAACATAAAATAGGTCCCATTAGAAATTTGATGCACAAATATGACGAGGATTGGAATCTCAATGATCTGATTTATCTTATAAATGAGTAGGGTCTGAAGTGACCATACAAGAGCCCCATCTATCATTATTATCAAAATTTTCTTCTTTATTTTTCTCAAACTTTAATGGCCATAAGACAAGGAGAGATGCCCAGAGGTAGTCAGAAGAAAAATTGTTTGAGTCTATCTTTATAATATTTCCCTGGAGGTTAATGGAGAAGAAAAGTGCCAATTTGGAGGGCGCAATCAACCCTATTGAGTATGATCCCTTTTCATGGGATGAAGAAAAAACTATTAATAAGTCTCTTGAAGGTTATGAGTACTCTAGCTATAACCACAATGATAGCCATGAGTAGACCAAATATAAGAGGAATAGGCACTCAAGGGTACCCTAGCCAATATAGAATAACTAAAACTACCCTAATAATCTAATCACACTTTTACGTGGACCACCTCAAGTCCAATTTCATTAACTCCAACATAGTCATCCAATTGGATGACTAAGAGAATTGAAATGAAACAAAAAATATGGTTCAAGACCCTCATTATCCTTAACAACATAATTGATATACTTATTGTAGATGGCCAAAACTTGGCACTATGTGGAGAGTAATACTAATCCTTGTAGTTTATGAGAAATTAAAAAAAAACCCTTAATAAATTAAAACCCAAATTGGGAAAAAACCACAGTGGGGATTAGTACCCACTAAATGATGTACTCTTCTAAAGTACGCCTGATGAGGAGGTTAACCTTGTTAGGAGTTTGCAATAGCACTGTTAGGTGCTACCTGGTTAAGGAATTTACCTTAGGCATGTTAGGACCTTCACCCTATTAAGAGTAGCCTCGTGAGAGGACTTTAAAACTCAAGGTAATGTGCCACTGTGTTAAAGGATTTAAAATAAAGATATCTTAGGATCCACCCTATTTTAAAGGATTTAACCTACTGTAAATGTTAGGGAACAACATAAAGATTGGTCTATAGAACAAAACTACCTCTTCTTGATCAAATCCATCTAAGAACACACTTAAATCTTCCATGGCTTGATCGTAACTTTCCTTATACATCACACTTTCTAAACACATGATTAACACTCATAACTTTCAAATTCATCCATTATATACTTAAATTTTAAGTCCACTACCTTAATCAAGCCCTAAATTGTAATTTAAAACATCCCACTAAAATCCAATGCATCACATAATAAAATTAAATGCTCAAAACATATTTCCAAAACCACATCATCCAATAAGATTTACATAAAATATTGTGTCAAGGAGTCAACCACATTTTGACCAAACACAACCTTCCTCTAGAATATTCTTCATAGGCTAGCATCAAATGATGTGATGCCAGATCATCACATCCAATCATGAAGTCATGTCACCAGATCAGGACTAACTCAACCAATCCCACAACAATCTCAACATCGATTATCGATCAAAGATTTATTTACTGTTACTCAAGAGCACATACACTGTAACCTGTTAACAACTCTATCTCAGCTTACTGGTCACCTATCCTTCAGACCAGTCACCTAAATTAGTTGTGGTTACAACTGTAGAATCTAAACACTATTGACCACCATATCATGCGACTGCGCCACAAGACACAAAATTATTTGACAAGACATTCAAATCATATATCACCTAAAATTAATTGTTCTATCAATTGCACTGTTATATTTCTATGGCATCAAGTAGCGATAATGCATTAGACATCCAAAGACACATCTAAGTCTCTCATAAAGATAGAAACAACTTAAACTCATTACAATCCTTCATTCATCACAACTATGTTTGGCAACACACTAAGAACACAAAGTCAATAGTTGACATCAATGACAACATAATATATGATCATCCTTTAATCAAATCTACATCATGACATCTCCAAAAGCTAACTTACCACCACTTCATCAGATATTCAAAAAATATACCCCTTTGGCATTGATGGCAATATTCTCTTCCTCTCTTAAACATGAAACATTAGCATAAAAATGGTTTATACTTATGTCTTCCACTTATTCTGCAATTACTCCCCCTTTCACTAAACTTCTCCTCTTTATCTTACATACATACATTCTCCCCCATTGACATTAATGCCAAAGGCATCTAGTACACGCGATATCCTCTATATTATACCTGAATAGCCAAAACACATGACTACATAGATTTCTCCTCCTAAGGAGTATCCCCACAACATCAATCCAAAAATAAATCTATTCAATGAAGACACTTGGATTGATCAACTCAAATAGGGGAATAACCCCCAACCTACCTCTTAGACACTCAAATGTATCCTTAGGTAATGTTTTAGTGAAAATATCAGCAAACTGCACCTTAGTTGTCACATACTCCAACCTTACTTCCTTTTCTTGTACTTGTTCTCAAATAAAATGATATTTGATAGCTATATGCTTAGTCTTAGAGTGCATCATTGGGTTCATAGATATATTAATGGAACTTGTATTTTCACAATAGATAACCACTGGTTCAGTTACCTTCTCCTAAATTCCTTCCCAAATTTGCTTCATCCGAACTATTTGTATACAATTAATTGCAGTAGTAACATACTCTGCTTCAGCTGTTGATTGAGATACACAGTTATGCTTCTTTCTTGTCTAGGATACATGCCTATCTCTAAGAAAGAATGCACCTCCACTTATGCTCTTTTTATCATCAACATTACCTACCCAATCAACATCAATAAACACATTCAAAGAAAAATCACCTTTATGTCCATACCAGAAACTATAATCTTCAGTCCCCTTAAGATATCAAAAGATTCTCTTTACTGCAACCAAATGAGATTCCTTGGGATTAGATTAAAATTTGGATACTAATCCAAATGCATGTACTATGTCTAGTCTTTTATGCACTACATATTGTAGCTTACCGATGTTGGACCTATAAAGTGTCTCATCCACCTCTTTAGAATCATCTTCCTTTGATAGTTTGCAACCGGTTACCATAGGGGTACCAATTAGTTTTGAGTCTTCTCACCCAAAATTCTTCAGTATTTCCCTTACATATTTGGATTGGCTTATGTAGATATCATCTTTCATCTGTTGAACCTGAAATCTAATGAAGAATTTAATCTTACCGATTATATAAATCTTAAATTCTTTCCTCATCTCATCTGCAAATGATATGCTCAATTATTCATTGCCACCAAAAATGATATCATTTACAAATATCTCAACAATCAGAAACTTATCATCTTTCTCAATCTTCAAATAAACATTATTGTTATCACTTTTCCTGATAAAAGCAATCTGAATTAGATATGAATGCAAATACTCATACCATACCCAAGGTGCTTATTCAATCCATACAAAGATTTCTATAATTTACACACCTTGTTCCTGCTTTCTAGTGTAGAAGCACCAAGTCTTAGTCCTAAGGGGCTAATTATAATCATCCACAATTAGGGATAGTGGAGAAGCATTAGACCCGATGGGTCTTACTTTTAATAAGGGCAAAATGATAAGCCCAATGTAGAGTCAACAGGGACATTTAGGGACAATAAACCAAAATGGTTTAATTAAGCCCAAGGGCATGGAAGAGAAACATAATGGCCAAATAGGTCCTAATAGTTTTAATTTTGGGGTCTCATAAGGTTGGGAGTCACAATAGAGGTAAGTTGTCAAAATTGTCAAAATGTTGCTCAAAAGTTGCTAAGCAACTTTTGTAAAATGTTGTCCAATAGTTTCACAATGGCTAGTTGGTTTCAAATTCAGTTTTTTTCGAAGGGGGTAGTTGTGTATGGGTGATTTAATACCCTACACATGAAGAGGAACCCATGATGATGATTTTGTGTAGTTTTGGCTTTCAAAGGCAATAGAGAATTCAATGTTTTCCTAAAATTTTGATGTAAGAAAGGTTGGCACGTGTGTGGTCTAATTGGTAGGAAGTAAATTTGTTCATTGATAAAAAAAATTTTTACCTTTCGAATGCACTTGATCATATTTCATTTGGTGGATTTTGAATCATTTTATAAAAAAAACTTTGTAACCCTCCTCAATCAAGGGTTTGGCGAGTCCTCAAACAAATGCCTCTTCCTTGAATTTCCACCATGGGATTTGCACAACCCTGGAGGAAATTCAAGGTCAGAGGATTTACTATAAGGTTCTGAAAGGGTTTTGCAGAGAGAACTTTGTGTTGCAGAGAAAATGGATAACCTAGGTGAGCATCTCAATGTGGTGAGCGTGACTGTGTCTTCAAATTAGGTTGCAGGGGGAAGGTCAAAGTGGTGAGAGACAAAAAGAATGGTGGATTTAAAATTTTCTTAGATCCCTCTAAGTGTCTATGGTGGTAGGAGTCTTTGTGGAAGCAAAGAAAGGGGTTTTTCTTTGTAATTCAACTAGGATTAGGCCTTATTGCCTAATAGGTGTAGAGTAATTTGAAGTACTTGTTAGACGATTTTGAAACCAAGATCTAGGGTTTGGATAGAAGTTCAGAAAGGGTAATTGGAATGCCCAATTTTTTTTAAAGTCCTTTGGAAAATTTGAAATTTGTACCCTAAAAACAAGAAAACTAGGGCTACTAGGGAATATGCATATTTACTAGGTCCTAGTAGACAGTTGGTGTTTGAAACCGCTTTGAGGGAAAGGAATGAATAAAATGGATTGTCAAAATTCTTAGGAGGGTGTGTGATTCCACTCTACCCACTAGTATTTGAATTCCCACAAAATTTGTTGCATACCCATTTGATAGGAATCAAGGGTAGATGGAAGGAGCACTGAGATGGTGAGTGTTTGAAGGGGGATTGGTTGGTGTTGTGAGGAGTTATGAAAAACCTATTTGAAGTGGTTGGATTTGTCTAAGGAAGGGAGGGACACTCACCTAGGTTGTGGGCCCTTTGAAGGACAAACTTGTAGTTTTACAATATCCTCATTGGAGGAGATAGGAATACACTAAAAACTCCCCATCACTTTCAAAATTAGAGAATCCTTCAGGTTTTTCAATATATACATCTTCTTCCAAAATTCCATTAAGAAAATATGCCTTAACATCTATTTGGTATACCTTGAATCCTTTATAAGTAGCATATGCAAGCAATATCCTTACACCTTCAAGTTTGGCCACATGTGCAAATGTTTCACCATAGTCCAGGCCTTCCTCTTATGCATATCCCTTGAACACTTATCTTGCCTTGTTCCTTACCACTTCACATGTCTCATTCATCTTGTTTCTGAAAATCCACTTTGTACCAATCACATTCTTGTCCACTAGTCTAGGCACTATTGTACAAGTTTTATTCTTCTCAATTTTCTCCAATTCTTCCTCCTTAGATTTCACACAATCTTCATCTTTCAATGCTTATTTTACTGATTTAGGCTCAAATTTTTATAGAAAATAGGTACCTTCTCTCACCTTCTGTCTTGTTAATACACCTACATTTCTATCACTAATAATTTGATCATGGGAGTGAATCAACATTACATACTTTGGCAACACCGGTTGAGATCTAGGAGCCTCTTGTACCACTGGTACTGGTTCCTACTCATTGACTTGTCTCTTCATTGGGTATGTTGCAGAATCCTATTCCACTAGTTGTACATATACAAACCTTTTATAGTCTCCAGGTTCCTTCTTTCAAAATTCATCATTTTTCTTGATAAATTCATCTATTCTTACACTATCGCTTTCCACTATCTTATTTGTTCTTGTGTTCAAGAACTTGTAGGCTTTTCTCTTTGAGGAGTATCCTAAGAATATCCCCTCATCACTTTGTGGGTCAAACCTGCCTATATTTTCATCTTTCTTTATGTAACATCTACTCCCAAAACTTTTGAAATAACTTACATATGGTGAATAACCATACCATAGCTCATAGGGAGTTTTTTTGTACCTTTCTTCACCTAAAATTTGTTCAATTTCTAGACAGCAACTTGCTTAGCGCTTCTCTCCAAAATTTTGTGCAACATTCTTCTTTATCATTAGTTTCCTAGCACAATCACTGATAGACTTGTTTAGTCCTAAGATCATATTACAAAGAGGGAAGGGGTGAATCGGTAATCTACCAAATAATCCAAATTTTCAACCTCTTAAACTTAAACCACCATTCAAAAGATTAACCTTAACCATAAAAATTAAAATCATATACATGAAAGTCCATCCTTAAATTTCACACACAGATTTATCTCGTGGAAACCCAAATCAATAAAAAAAACCATAGTGGAGATTAGTACCCACTAAATGATATACTCTTCTGAAGTACGCCTTGTGAGGAGCTTAACACTGTTAGAATTTTACAAAAGCATAGTTAGGTTCTACCTGGTTAAAGGATTTACCTTAGGCCTATTATAACCTTTACCCTATTAAGAGAAGTCTTGTTAAAGGACTTTAAAACACAAGATAATGTGCCACCCTATTAAAGGATTTACAATAAAGATCTATTAGGATCCAACCTATTAAGGGATTTAACCTGATGTAACTGTTAGGAAAAAATATAAGAAATGATATGTAGAACAACACTACCTCTTCTTGATCAGATCTATTAAAGCATACAATCTCTTCTCCACACACTTAACTCTTCACTATCTTGATCACAACTTGCATTATACACCAAACTTGTATAACACGCGATCAACACTCATAAATTTCAACTTAATCCGTTATATAGTGAAATTTTAAGTCCACCACCTTAATCAAGCTCTAAATTGGAATTTAAAACATCCCGCTCAAATCCAACACGTCACATAACAAAATCAAATGCTCAAAAAACATTTCCAAGACCGCATATGCCAATACAATGATTTACATAAAATATTGTGTCAAGGAGTCAAACGTGTTTTGATCAAAAAAACTTTCCTCTAGAATCTTGTTCACATGCTAGCATCGAATGATGTGATGCCAAATAATCACCTCTAATCATGAATTCATGTCACCAGATCATGACTAACCCAACCAATTCCACAACAATCTCAACATCGATCAAATATTTATTAACTGTTGTTCAAGAACACATACACCATAACTTGTTAACAACTCTGTCTCTTCTTACCAGTCTCCTATCCTTCACATCAGTCACTCCAATTATTTTTGGTTACAATTGTAGCATCTGAACACTTTTGACCACCATATCCTATGACCACACCACAAGACAACAAATATTTGACAAGACATTCAAATCATCTATCACTTGTCATTAATTGTTCTAGAAGTTTCACTATTATATTTCTATCACTTCAGTAGTCATGGTCATTCATTAGACATCCAATGACACACCTAAGTCTATCATAAAGATAGAAACCACTGAAACTCATTGCAATTCTTCATTCATCACAACTATGCTTGACAACACACTAAGAACACAAATTCAATAGTTGACATCAATGAAAACATAATATATGGTCATCCTGTAAAAAAATATACGTCATGATATCTCCAACAACTCACTTACCACCACTTCATTAGATATGCCAACAATATCCAGGCTAATGTTCGAAACAAAAAATTAAAGAAAATTTGAGGTATGGTGTAAAGGTCACTCTTAGGGTCTTTTTTTGAAGGACCTTTGTAGGATTTTACCTTCATTCATTGTTATTCAATGGCCTTCATTTGAAGATATTCCTTTTCCCCAATATAAATGATGTAGATCCCACAACAAAGGCTAAGTGTTTCTTTCCCACAGCCACAATAGCCAATGTCAATCCAAGTTGATTTACTTGTTACGAGGTATTATCCATACCAATTTCCTATCTCTACCTTATTTATCCTTAAGGTCTCAAGGCTTGTTTGATGAAAACAACTATAGCAAAGGAATGGGATGAAATCCTTATTTTTCTAACAAATGGTGTCCAACCAAACAGAAACACTCAATAGAGTTCACCTCCCGAAGTTATTTAACAAACTTCTCTCAAAATAGACCTACTTTGCTAGTAGTCGTCCAAGATGGTTTTTTCCCAAACAACTTCCCAAACTTCCAAAAGACTAGGAAAACTCAAGATGGTTAAAATATTTTCCCTTCTAACATTTCTTCCAAAGTTCATTAAAACCCAACGGTAAAAATGCTAGATATGGGCATTTTTCTGAGAAACCCTAATTATAGGTAGGGTTTGGAATCATCTAGAAACAATTTCATGGATCTCTGCAACCCGATCAAATGAAGACCTCAGACTAGATGAAAATGAAAACTAAGAGTCTCCTACAAAATTTCTAATTGGTCTCAGACACCCATCAATCCAGGCAAGTACGTAATCAATTGAAAAAATAAGAAATTAGCAGGAAAACTCCAAAATTCTTTATTTCTTTAATTCTCTAAACATCCATTTTTACAACAATGAAAACCACACCAACCCCTAGATTCGTTCACATTGGGTCTTAGATAACCTCACCAACTATTCTCAACCAATTTTCAAACTTGGTGACTGTTGGGGAGGAAATTACACAATTTTGCAAAAAGTCGTCATGTTTGTCTTAACAACGTTTCCAAAAAGTTATCAATCTTGCAAATTTTTCACTTGATGGGTTGGGTGCTTTAACCCATTACTTAATTGACTCCTAATGGACCATTAGGAATTAACAACCAAAATCAATCCCTACTTAGACTCTAGTGACCCATATGGTCATTTGTCCATGGTGGCTTATAATATGCAAACCAGGACAATACCTTACAAGATTGGGTCTTATTAAATCACATCTATATTAATCTATTACATATGCATAGGATCATGATTATTACACTATGTCTCCACCTTAGGGTCTTCATTGTGTGTTTGGGGTGCCCCTACACCAAGAAATTTAAAAACAAATTTGACAAAAGTAATTTTTAATATAAAAAAAGAACCTTCATTTAAAGACCCCCATTTCCCCCATCTTTAGAATTGACCTCTTATTGAAGTTTTTTAAATGTTTGGAACCTTCAAACAAAGGTCTATCTTTAAATGAAAGTATTTTTTCATGTACTTTTAAACAAATAACTTTGAATGACTTGATGTTTTTAAATTTTCACTTTCATATGAATTTGAAAATATGATGTTTCATAAATAGGATTTCCTAAAAATGGATTTATCCAACTATTTTTGTAAGCCTAATCATATACATTTTCTTATAAGAAATAATAGAAATATTTTGTATAACTACCTTACTCAAGAGTTAAATCATTCTACAAATCACCCTAAATCAAACATAACGCATTAAGTGTGAAGTATAACCTATCACCCTCCTTCAATAATAATCAGCTCTGCATGAGGGTGTAAGAAAGAAGATGAGTCTACTTCTCGTGGAACTTTTACACTTAGTCGATTTTGTGAAACATATTTTTCCAAAACAGGGTCACGTTACGCTTCAGGGTCCCAAGCCGAAACTCAAATTGGGACCCCATAAGGCACGGAACCCCAAACCAACTTTTTAAAAAATTGGGTCCCTCTTAGATACAGGGCCCCATTACAAACGTAACCCCATTTCAAAATGGGGTGACATTTGTAACGAGGCCATGTTTCTAAGCAGGCCCCGTTTTTGAAAACTATTTATTTATTTTTTTAATGGGGTGGTCTCATTTTTCACAAATGTCCCTCGGTTTGAGAGCTCCACCCCATTTCCCCTCTTGCCAAAAACCTCTCCAGGTAGGCCTTTTTTGTTTTTTGTTTCATTTTAATTGTTATTTTATGTTATTTTTACTATTTTTTTTATCAATTTAGTTAGTATTTGTTTATTTTTATTACGACAAAATGATTCTGTATGTTAAAATTTTTTAGATTTATTGTAGAAATGTTTTAAAATTTGATTTTTTTCATTTATAATTATTTTTTTTCAAATAATTTTATTGTTGAAATGTAAAAAAAAAGTAGTTTTTATAAATGTATTTAGTTTTTTCGTATAGTTTTACTATAGAAATGTTTTAAAAAATAGTTTTTCATGTATATAGATGTAAATTTTTTAATTTTTACTGAAAAATGTAAAAATTACTTGTACATACATGCATGATGAAACATATTTAAAAAAATTAACATTTCAAAATACAAACCTTAAACCAAAAACTTGGAATCAAAACCCTAAATAAATAACTCACTATCAAAACCCTAAATAAATAACCCACAATCAAAACCCTAGAAACAAATAATTTTGAATATATAGAAATTGCAAACCACTAACTTACACTAAAAGCATTATAGAATCTTAACATATTCAATTAAATTCTTATATGTACGTCAATTGCACATAAAATACAGACCATTTAAAACCATACAATTGGTAATTATTATTCGTTAGGACCTATTATGTATTTGACAACCCTTATGACCTATTATGTATCCTAGGACCCATGTTAGTACTCCTAATTCAACAACTACATGACCTTTAGAACTCATTAACATATCCACCCCTTAATACCCCTTTATGGC
>MU224434.1:2152848-2172043 GCA_018584345.1 Thuja plicata
ATATATATATATATTGTGAGTTTGTGTTGGGTGTGAAACCCAACTATTTTGACATTAAATATTTCTAGGGGCTTGGAAAGGGCATGCACCACAATAGGCCAGGGGAAAGAGTTGACCCTATGAGACTTGTGCCAGCTGCACCTCTTTTGCATCCTCCCCCACCTGTTGCACCTGCACCATTTTATGAGCATACCATGGTCTTAGCCTTAGGATCATTGAGTCAGTTGACCACTAGTCTCATAGATCAGACCTCAGAGATGGTGACACCTACAATAGAGCCTCATATGTGCACTAGTTTCCATGATATGTATTATGGTCCAACACAGGACGAGGGTACTGCAAAGGGAGCATCTGATGATCTTGGCTCATATGTGGATTTCCTTTCTTCTAAACATCATCCATTTGATCGACAGGGTCTACAGGTACATAAATGTGACTTATATTTATATATTTAATTTTGAAACACATGCACAATTTTGAATTTTCTTAGTTCATGTGGAAAATAAAAAATTAATTAAAATGGAAATTGTGTGTACATGTTCTTTTTTATAGACTGCAGGTATAGGGGCATCAAGATCTAATTTGGATAGGATAAACTTTTCCTCGATGCCTTTTATAGGTGGCACACCTCATGGGGTATAATTATAGTTTAATTAAACTAAATTTAAAAATTATATATTATTTTTAAATTAACTTGTTAAATCTAAAATTATTATATTGTTGTTAAATAGGGGGGCATCCACCACACACCATGTCCATTGATCCATCATTGTCAGGTGTACTGGATGCAGACCCACCTGAGGTAATTTATTATCATGAAATTTAAATGATTTTTATATTCAAAAATTATCAACATGTTTACATATTAATTATACACATGTGTAGGTTGATACAACCACCAGGATTGGTGTTAGTGCACATGTGACTGATCTATGTGCATCGTGAGCAGACATATCTCTTCGAGTTTTATTTCTACATCTTAAAAGATAGGTTTAGATTAATTATTTGACCTCTAACAATATATATGAGAATGTGTTGTTATATAATAATTGTTTGACTTTGTACAGGACATTGTTAGTGATAATTTTTCTATTGATCATTCCACACATATTGAGCCACACGAGGGACTGTGTCCTAACATGGATGTTGATATTGACATGGTAATTTATTTATTCATATTAAGTCCTAGTGGGTCCTAATTTCGATTTTATTAAAATAAATTCCATAACATTTTTAATAGTTTTGGTGTTAATCACTTCTGTAGACAGTGTCCCAAGAGGGACAACAACATGAGACAACTGGTGATTTTTACCAGGACAATGTACCAATACTACAGAATGACATGGTAATTTACTCATGTTTAATTTATATACATATTTTATTAAAATTTCCTAATGATTCCTAATTGATTTTATTAAAGTAAATTCCATAACATTTTTAATAGTTTTGGTGTTAATCAGTTCTGCACATAGAGTGCCAAGAGGGACAAAAGCATGAGACAACAGGTGATGTTCACCAGGACAGTGTACTAGTACTACAGATTGACACGGTAATTTATTCATGTTTAATTTATATTTTGAATATTTATATCATTGTACCATATGCATCCTCTATTTTATGTAATGCATCAATAATAATATTATGTTATGTTTAAGTGATGTAAAAATAAAATAAATTATATATATGAAGTTATCTCAAGTTATATAAGTTCACATTTATACTAACCTATATTTAATTATTCCATTGTACCATCAGCTTCATCTCTTTTCTACAGTGCATCTATAACTGTCTTGTGTTCTTCCATATAAATTGACCACAACTCTTTATTAGTAGGTCTCCCATGATATCTGGATAGCTTTATATTTGTTGCCACAAAAAAATGTGAGTAGTAAATAATCTTCTTATGTGTTTCATAGTATTTGAATGTAGTAAAACCATTCTTCCTTGTTAGGTATTTTCGTAACCATCTTCCAATAACCACAACCAAACCTGTAGGATAATGATAGTAATCATCATCTTCTCTAGGTTGTACTAACTTATGTTTGGTCTCAACACATCTAGCCAACCATTACTTTGTTTCCTCTTCATTGTTCTCAGGTGCAACAACAACATACACATGTCTTGCAAATTAAAATAAAATGGTTAATTGACATGTGAAATAAACTTATATAAAAAAAATTTACCATAATAAACTTAGATTAATAACTAAATTTAAATATAAGGTGACATAAAAATACAATTGCCTTCTTGTATAAGATCTGAAACTCAATCATAATCCTATAATGAAAATAGTTGATCATTGTCTTTAAGTGTTGTTTCATATTGCTTGTATGTTTGTGCACATGTCATGGATCTTTGTTTCCATTCTTCAACCCATTCTTTATTCTCACATGCATCCCAGTCACCTGAAATGTAAAATTAACAAAAACATGCAAGCTCTCTTTACTACAGTGTCCATGTGCTTGCATCAAAATTCTTAAATGAATGTCATGGTGTTGATCCAAAAATTGTATCACAATCAACTCTAGGTGGAATGTAATTTTCTTTGATTAATGAAAAAATAGTTTAATTCTAGAGTTCTTGTTTGATCCTATAGATAATTTTGAATTGCACCAATCCACAATAGCATGTGCATCTTTGAATTTGGATGCATCCTCAAATTTTAATTGCTCTCGAGCCAAAATTCTTTTAACACATGCACTAGCTCCGTCATGTTCTCCTTTAACATGTCTAGCTTCAAAAAAATCCACATATGTGGTATATTGGTTTCCTTCTAAGCCCTACTAAGACAATAAAACATTTGAGCATTCTTGAATTGTACTGTACAATTATCTAACCATATGAAATGTTCTTTCATCTGGATTTACTGCTCTCTTAAATTAATATTAAAAATTTCAAAACAATACAGAATAAACTCTGATGAGTGCATTTGATTATAACTCAAATAGAAATGATACTCCTTGAAAATTTTTCTATCATCCTTTATACTATCATATGCATGTCTATAAACAATGTGAACAAACATAGCAACTTGCATTGAATTGTAGTATTGCTCCTGAGTTTCTTCTTGTGGGGCAAGAGTATAGTTTTTTGCAAAGTCAACTACTGATAGTATAGTGCCAACTGGAAATGTATTTCTACATGTTTGAAATTGACCATCAAGCCATCTAGCATATTGAGAGTGTTTTGCATATTTAGGAATGAGATTACTCTTGAATTCTTAAATGAATGCATGTACATTAAGTTGTTCTCTGATTAATTCACATCGCTTTCCAATTTTCCCATATTTTAAAGGATATCCAACATTCTTAAATCTTTCAACATCCACTAATTGTTGGCCCAAATCATTTTCACTAACTTCATGCATACATTGTTCTAATAATGAAAAATTTCCACAAGTAGTGCATAGTCTTGAAATACAAGAACTTAAAATAATAATTACCTATTATATCTTTCACTGAACAAACCTGCTACAAACTCAATTTTTTCAGGTGGTATATTAATACCACAATCTTGCATAGTGATGTTAGAATGTAAAGTACAATGTATATATAAAAAAACATCATAGTAGTAACAAAATTGAACATGTGTTTTACAACAACAAGATATTCGTTGCTTATTGATTTTAACATACCAAGGTTTACATTTTTCAAATGATCTTTGACTAAGGCTAACATGTCTAGGTAACACAACCTCATAAAAACAATTCTATAAAATTCAGTTTGGCTGGTGTCTAATAGGTGTTTTGGATGAGGATCATGAATTTTACAAGCCACTCTTAATTTCAAAACATCTCTAGCATTAGATGATACCCTTGTATTATCATGCCAATACTTTTCAACCAAAGATTTTATTTCAGGATTCAATTTCGTGTCAGGTCATGGGATTCTACCACTAAAAGTCCAAAAATGGTCGATTGGATCATTTTTGATACTTAATCTTCTCTTTTCTGCTCTTACCAATGTTTTAGGATGCATGTTTAAAATTCCACTCATATTTTTACCATTCTTTTATCTAAAGTGTATTTATTCACTATAGCAGTTGTTATAGCTCGTCGTGCTGCATTCCTATCTTTAAATCAACTCATTTTTTCAATACACTGAATGACATTAGCAACAATAGATATAGTATGTTTAACTCATGCATCTTTTTTATTTTAATTCTCATAAATGCCTAACTTTTTCATTACATTTCTCATTTTTGTCATTCTCATCAATTGCATCATAAGTTGACATTAAAATGCTATTTTTTCAATAAAATAATTCTTTGTATATTCTATTAGCATACTTTCTTATCTACCTCCAAGATAGCTTACCAAGAAGACCATCCAAAACATTACTTTCAATATTCAAAAAATACTTTTCAGTGCCAACATCACGGTTAGAATTTCCAGTTGCACCTTGTTGGAAAATATTTTCATTTTCATCTAGGAAAGGAATTTTATTTTGGTTGTAAACAAGATTTAAAGGATTTTCATTTTGAATAAAAGAAGGATTTTTGATTTCAACAATAGGAGGATATTCAATTTCAACATGTTCAGGAGGATTTTTATTCGCATCAACAAAAGGGTTTTCATTATCAACAAAACTATGGTTATTTTCATTTTCATGAACTCTTTCAAGGACTGTGTTAGGAATTGAATCAATTTCAATTCGAGTATATATGTTAGTAATAAATATCTATAAAGCTCATATTATCTATAACTATTTTTTCAGTATCATTCAAAGGTGGATTTGAAGATGTACCTGGAATCATGTTTTTTGTCACATTTTCTAAATCATTAAGAGGCTCATTCAAGTATGTACTTGCATTGTTTTCTATATTCATATGATCTTTTGGATTCAACTCTTGGACCTCATCTTGTGCATCTCTCATACCCCCCATGGTATCTGCAATGTTTGGATCTTCAATTTTTGTGGATCCTGAAGCTTCATCGATATTCATTTGGCGCATCCTCAATATTCTATCCCTAAGTAATTTTCCCTCTTTCTCTCTCTCTTATTGCATTTCTTCAGGGATCATATGCCTCCTTCCTTTCCTCTTTTGACATTGTTTAGATCCCATGATTGATAATTCAAATCAATGACATAATTCCTTCAATGATTCACTTCAACAAGAAAAATGCTCCAAGATACTCCCAAACATTGAATCATTGTCATGGTGAATATAATAATGCATCAAAAAGACAAAAAAATAAAAAAAAATCTACATAATCCATCATTTTCGGTCGTACTGTTGGTACATTGTTGATGCAGTAAATTGGTTTTAATAAAAAAAAATTAAAAAATAGTCAAAACTGAAACACGACCCCGCTTTGAAATGGGGTGACATTTTATTTTTAAAACATTACCCTATTTAGAAACCGGGTGATGTTTCATTTTTGAAATGTCACCCAATTTAGAAATGGGGTGACGTTTCATTTTTGAAATGTCGCCCCATTTTGTAGCGGGATCTCATTCCTCAAAAATATGATCTCTTAATGTACACTTCAGGAACGGGGTGACATTCCGTACGCAGGACCCCGTTCCCTAAATTTTGAATTTTCCCCGCAATTTTCTTCGGGTTTAACATTGGAAATAGCTTTGTCAACCAAACCTGAGCTTTGGAACTGGTTTGACATGAATGTTGGAGACCATTTCACTATATTGAAAATTTTTACTCTTTGGACACAAATCGGAATGAGGTTTCTACAAAAAAATTTGTCGAAAAAAAAACCCATTATAGATCTTACTGTGTAGATTCTATATATTTAAACTATTTATAGATTTGATTACTTTTTTGTTTTTAATTTTTCATTGATTATCTATTGAAATAGGTCTACAAACCTCTAGAGAATGGGATAATTTGTTATTTTAATAACTTTTTAATTTAAAAGTTTCTTGCGAAATTAATTATATGACATCAATCGAGAGAAAATTCTACACAGTTTAAAAAAATTAAAAATCATATGTTTAGGTCACATTATGCTTGTCGTACACAAGAGACTTTAAAAATAACAAATATGGCTAATAAAAACAAATTAAAAAATAATAATTGACTAAAAAAATACAAAAAAATATTCTCATCAATCTTAACTATGTTACGTACCATTCCCCAAAAGGATTCAGATAAATAGTTTCATTTGGATCAAAGTTTGGTTGTCATACATGGACCCAGTATGGTCCTGAAACAAGGACTTTCAAAATGTGGATTTTAGTAATGCCTATTAAAAATAAATATTTCTCATCTGGGCATTTAAATAAATTATATATATGGAAAGTATAATTTGAGTACTATAACTTCTATTACTGAATTTGTTTAAGATTCAATCTCTAAGTGCTTCAAATATTCAACTCAAACAAGACAAAACTTGAAAAAAAGGAAAAACAATTTCACATTTTGGCCAAAAAGTGGACTCAGCTTCTTTCTGACACCCATGATGTTAAATGAACTATATTTATAATGTAAATAAAGCACTATTTAAGAACACCATCAATTTTTCATTTAGTATACAGTTATGCTACTAAATATTGTGAATGCTACGATATGGAAATTCCATTTGATATTCTTACCAATGTAAAGGACTTACCATTGCCTAACCTATATCAAACTAACGTCAACCCATTCAAATACTACTAACAAATCATGATATTAATTAGTTTTAAGAATATATAGTCTTCTCAATATAACACATAGTAGCTTCTTCTAGGGAAATATTTGAACATATGATTGTGATTTGAGCAAGACTAAGTGAAAAAAATTCTACTATAAATGGTTGTAATTGGATATTTTTGTACATCCTAATTCACAAAATAATCCACAATAATTTAATATCTCCTTGACAAATAAGAAATCTGAATAGAATCAATTTATTTTTTAAATTAAATGCATTTCTTCTATATATGTTCATTTTGATCCTCAATCTTTGACCTGTTCATTATTCATAACATTAATCATAGTCATAGTCAAATCTTATAATAATAACTTAATATTTTACATCATTGTTTGTACAAAGAGTTAGGAAAAGAAATTAGGATAAAGTAATTTCATAATTGAGTTATATATAATAAAAGACTTCTTGTTAGATCTATCACTAAATATCTATAAAAGCGCAATTACCTCAAGACACATAACTATACAATGGCACCAACATTCTTATTTGTGTCCAAAAAAAAAAAAAAGAACTTTTGTTTCGTTCCTTATCTAATAAAAAATGTTTATTTTTCTTTTATGTCCTATTTTTATATTTTTAAATGTATTCTATAAATGCTAAATATTCTTAAATTTGATATGTCACTACATCTTCTACATAAATTTTATTTATAAAAATAAGGTTGCTAATTTTATATATCCTTTTAGAATGGACACCATGTTTTATTACATTAGCTATTACCATTCCTCATTAAATTTGAACATCTTATCTTATAATCCCTTAATTTTTGTATAAAAAACTAGTGGACACCTTATTATTATACTTTCTATTTTGATACATTGTGTAAGATTAAAATTTACATAAACTATTAAATTTGATTTTTCTATCCATTTTGTTATCATGTAATACATTTTTAAAAATTGTATCAAATAAAATTATGCAGATATGCCAAGGACTCTTGACATCATAAACTAGTAAAAAGCTACATACAAATAGATATTTGTTTGAAATTATAGATTGCAGAGTATCAGCAACCCTCAACGCAAAGATTTTCTTTAATCCATTATAAACAAAGAAAGTTTCTTATCTGAAAATTACAATTGGAATGCTCAACCCCCAACGCAAAGATTTTCTTTAATCCGTTACGAAACGCAAAGATTTTCTTTAATCCATTACAAACAAAGAAAGTTTCTTATCTGAAAATTACAAGTGGAATGCCCATTAAAGGCAGCTAAAAGACATTATGGGATATTATGGGCAACATACCTGTGTGCGAAATTGGCCTAACCATAGATTGTAGAAAATAAATAGTACCAAAAAGTTCCTTGGTCAATTCTTTTTAATAATTGACTTTCAAAGGATAAAAAGAAGTTAGAGAATTACATACAATTCCTCTGCAATTGATATCTGGGCATTGGGATGCATATTTTGAGAGATGCTCATTGGAATTTTTTATCTGATAGTAAACAAACAAGAGTAGTTACACAGTTTACCTGACCAAAATAATCAATCATATTAATAAAAGAGCATCCCACATGCTCAAATACTATATTTTGTGCGCAGTCTCCACAAGAATATATTTCAACATGTGGGTATTCTTTATCATATCAATAAAAGAGCTTATTATATCTTGTGGGTAGTGTCCACATGTGGGAGGCTCTTTTATTGATATGATTGGAAAATACTCGAATTCTATTTATATGATTGACAAATACAATTCCCCTTGTCTAGACGGAAACTTCCCATTAGCATCTAACTTGGAAAATATGCATCCAATCCTCAGACATCAATTCCAGAGCAATTGTGCTTTCTTTGTTGCGCGAGTAACTGGGACATATTCGTTCTCATAGTCGACCATTCTTTTTATCTTTAGGATTAGACAATTAGGCAGAAATAATATTCCCTTCAGAAGAGCTTAAACAAAAATAATTGAAACTCATTCAACCTGCAACTACAAAGCAGTTGAAAATGATTGAAAATAAATGCAGAATCAAACACAATGAAAACATGAATGTACGATGAATGTTAAAAAGGTATCTTTTTATTTACATGGGTAGCCATAGATGAAAATAACTATCTGATTTTGAGTGGACAATTAAGATAAAATACATTAACTTATTTTGAACAATTCTTGACGCACTATATGTGTGCATTGGAAATGGTTTTTTAATAAAAGAACTGTCGAATAGAGTCACACAAAGAGCATGAAAGAAGGAATGTCGTAATAAAAGCATAAAAGCATGAATTTGCAGCTTCTGTTGAAATGTTGTCGAAGTACATGGGTAGCCATAGATCGAAATTGCTAACTGATTTTGAGTGGACAATTAATAAATTAAGCTGATTTATATTGAAAAATTCTCCACACGCGATATGAGTGGAATCAATGCTTTGAACAATTAATAAATTCAGTTGATTTGTATTGAAAAATTTTCCACACGCTATATGTGTGGAATCAATACTTGTAAATGTTTTCGCGATGTCGCACGTTTAGCAATACATACAATAGGTTAACTATTAAATTGGGTGCTATATTCTATTTTAAAAAGAATAAGAATGATTTTCAATGTAATATATATATATATATATATATATATATATATGCAATTGTAATATCTTATGTATATTATAAATAATTATTAACATTTCTAATACAAGTATTCAAAATATAATTCGAAATGAAAGAACGTATTCAATTTAAGTAATAATATAAGTGCATTATTAATGATTCATTACTTTTAAAAATACATATTTAAATATTTTCATTATTGATTATCTTATTGTAATCAATTCTCTCATTGTTGTTGTTGTTAACATAATTTACATTAAGTATTTTGTAACAGTTCTCAAATAAGAATTTTCAAACTTTTCTCCAAGAGTTGAAAGCTTTAGTGTTGGAGACTATAAGGAAATTCAAAGCCACCCTTTCTACATCACCAGCATTTCCCTTGCTCAGTACCTTAATGATATAGTATATTTTAATGGCATCAAATGTCATGTCAACCAAGCCAACATCAAGTCACAATTATACCCCAACATTATAAACTCGCCAACAGATAAAACTACATTATCCAATTTATCATTTGTGACATCATGTGATTATGTAAACCTAATATAACTACACACTATGAGAAATAAATGAATTCAACATTATTTAATTGTGGTAGATGATCATATTATTATTTATATAGAAATATATAGGTGCACCAAATATTTATTGCTCCTCAGTAATCATTGATATGCTTGTTTTGCCCATGAGTTCTTTTGGATCCTCATATGTTACAAACATATTACTTATATTTATTTACCTAGAATGTACAACATAAATGTGTTATAAAATTCTCACTTATTCATTTCTACAACATCATCAATACAATTATATTCAGTGTTTTCATCATGAGAATCAATATTTATGAGAAAAAATATGTACATTCTACATACCATACATAATATATATTTTTGATACTTTATAATTTTGAATGTCAATTTTATCATCAATTCCAATATCAACATTGATACCATTGAAAGTGTTCACAACAACAATTCACTTTATAAATAATTTTCATTTTTTACTATCATTTTCTTAGAATAGATGAAATGAAGTGAGTGTAAGATTTATTGATTACTCTATAGAAGGCAAGGATTTCCTACAAGTTAAAAGATCTTTGACATAAATAGAGAAGCTGTAGAAATTCTACGAAGCTAGTGAACTAATTACATGCAAAAGTGGAATAGAACAATATCTTGATGTACTAATCATGCTTAGGTGGTACTTTTGTGTCAACTTGATTATGTAGAAAATAATTAGCTATAGGGGTGGATAGGATGTTTATGCTACATGTCTACCTAAAATCCTAATGCATACCCAAAATTGTAATATTTTATTGACAATCCGGTCACATTCTTGAAATTTTTGACCTTCGCATCTTTTCATGGCTATCCCTACCCGTGGTCAATTTATAAATAAGTTAGACGTTTTGGCCTACCATAAGCATCAACTTGTAAATTCTAGCATCTTAGCCTGTGCACTTCATATTAACCTAGAAAAAAGTGTTTGGCACTCTTCGATAGAGGTTTCAGTTATCTCAGTTTGTGTTTGGGTAGGAAAAGAATTTTTTTGTTCAAATGTAGCCTTTTCCTTGCAAACTAGATTTACTAATTTACAACACTATCCTTTGAATTTACTTATGTTACCTCATCTTATGAGGAAACATCACCTCCACCTATTTTTGCTCCTATAATTGAGGATACTTCATCTATTGCATTTATTGTTGCATCCATAGTTGAGGATATTCTATCTCTTCCATTTACTATTGTGTTTGTGTTTATAGTTAAGGATACTCTTACAATTATTATTGCTATTTCTGATTTCAATTTCACTTTTTTATAGATTTTCTAGTGGTTTAGTGTGTTATGTGATATTCATGATCTTTTCGATGTAGTTATTTGGGATGAGTACTTGTAGATATTAATAGTTTTTTTATTTATTGAATTTTATATGGTGTGTATATTTGGAGGTACTATTGAGGATATTCATATTCTTTTTCATTTTAGTTCTTATGGAATTACATCTTCGACACATGTTTTGAGGGCATATATAGGGTCTCTTGTTCCTTTTATACAACAATATTTATCATATTTTGGCACCGGTATAAAGATATTCAAGTGCATTTGGAACGATTACCATTAAGTTTTACTTCCTCATTTTTATTTCAAGACTGGAAAGACAACTTGCACAATTCTATGGTTCTATTTCCTCTTTGGGGAGGAATATTGTTCATCAAGCTTGGAGCACCTATAACAATCATTATCAAAAATTTGTCAACACGATAGGAGGTTCTTAATTGAGGGAGTTGCATTGTCTCAATTATTCTTTTTTCTTTTAAGAATTATTTTACGTCACAATCATATATTTTCTCTTATATTGTCAATAGAGTTTTTTTCTCAGATGGTTTTCTCCTCTTTTATTCGAGAGTTTGCATTATAATTGAGTACTTTCCTAGGCTTTTATTTTGGGACTCCTTGCTCTTTTTAATCACCTAAGCTATGCTTAAGAGAAGATGTTGGTGTATTAATCATGCTTGTGTGGTGCTTATGTGTTAGCTTTCCTATGTAGCAAGATAATGAAGGGGTAGGTAGGATAATTTTCTTGCATATATACCTTAAATCTTAATGCATAATCACTAATTCATCGAATCTTTTTTTTTCTATTGTTATTTTCTCTTCTTGACTTTATTTTGTTTTTAGTGTTTCTAATCAATTTCACACAGTATACAATGAGGAAAACCTTTTACAAAGAAAAATATTTAACCATTAATTTTAATGGTTTATGATAAAAAATTTCTTTCATATAAGAATTTTAATGCACATATTGTAGCTCTATATACACTACGAAACTTGCATATGACATTTTTTTTTCAAAAGGCTCAAGGCCTCAATAAATGTATATATTAATAAATTGAAATATGAACAGGATAGACTGAGAAATACAAAAGGAGGCTAAAATAGTGCAAAAGCCTCTGAGAAAGACAAAAGCCACCTGATTAAAAAATAGAGAAACATATTGAGAGCCAAAGAGTGAAAGATAGGCCCACTAAAACATTACTAAAGACCATTAAAAAAAAATCTGCATAGAAGTATCAGTGATATGCATTACTATTAGGAGACGGGGGAGATATAGTGTATTAAACATATATCCTTCAAGAATACCACAAGAACTTTCTCCATCACCTCTTTACTTGGTTGGTTCTGAATGAGGAAGTGAAAACAATGACAAAGGTTGAGTATGAAATAACCCAAACACACAGAGGAGTGGAAGAAATAAATTCACCAAAGAAACCCAAAACATAACCATATTACCTAGAAAATAAATACTAGGCACATTAACAACAAATGCACTTGAAATATATAATCAGATTTACATATGAATCAGATTTGGTTATTTTAGCATGATTCGTGAGGTAAAATATTGGAAATATCTTCTTGAATTGAACTTCTTCAAAGGATAAGCTACAACCACTATTAGCCAATGCATCTGCAAGAGAATTGGCTTCCTTATAACAATGCATTATATGTTATTCTTCAACATATGGAAGAATATCTCATGCCTCTTGAACGATATATTTGACCTTCCAACCATAAGAGTCAATTTTTTAAAATGCTAAAATAACGACCATTGAATCACCTTCTACAATCAATATGGAGACCTGTCACGACCGGTTTTGCGACCTCCTTACTATGCGGATCGTTAAGTCGATTTATGCTGACTTGATGAATCAACATACCTTGGTAATTATGGAAATTGATAATTGTTTAATTAAATGAGATGGAAATTGGCAATATGTTGCAAATTTTAAATGATTATTTAATTATGGGGGTATAATTATCCTGTGCATTACTAATGATAGTTTTGATTGTCGAGTGTTTGAGTGGTTGCAGGTCAGAGGATAGAGGTGTGGTCGAGGAGAGAGATCTAGCTCCCCGCCTAGTGTCAGTTTTGGATGCAGTAGTTCCACGCACACACCACTATATGATTATTTATTCGTTTGCTAAGAGTGCTCTGTGATTAAATAATATTCATTTTTATATTTTCTAAATGGAAAATGAGATTATGTTTAAGCTAGTTTTATAAATACAGGGAATTAGAATTAACCAAAATCATGATTAATGAAGTGTACTTTAATTGTTAATCTTTTTCTTTTACGTTCGTCTTCGGAAGTAAACCAAGATACAAGTAAAACAAGAAACATTTGGATGGGGAGCAGGAGAAGGGTGGCTAATAAAGGCCATACTCCTTAAATAATGGCATGCTCTCTTTCACACACATGGTGGTGGAAGGAAGAGAAAGAGGGTGATTCTTGAAGGAGGCAGGGTGGACGGAAGACAGAGGTGCCAGGGAAGCTGCCGGAGCCGGGTGCCGGAATCAAACATTTCAGGTTCCATATTGAAACCTCCTTACTCTTCTCTGATAAATGTGTAAATGTTAATGCTTGAACCAATATTTTACTTTGTTACTTGAATTCTCCAAGTTCCGCATTTCTCTATGGTGGATATGTTTGCAAATACTCTGTGTAGTTAATTATTGCATGCGTAAATGCTTAAGGATAACACTACCACTAGACTGTTAGCTGCTTGGACTCTCTGAAACCTATCAACAACCGTTACCAGCTGCTTGGTACCTTGTTCTCTACTGTTTATTGCGCATCCTCCATAGTTTAATGGGAGAGAGGGAGATCTAGATACTGTCATTTGGGCTGTCAATAAGCTGAAGACTTCTACGAATGTACTTTTCTTTATTATTTTGCTGATCAAATTTTAGCAACTCTCCCTGCTGTTATTTTCTCCTTCCCCAACCACATTCTGCTATGATGGCTTATTCTTTTTATGAGCTTTCACATCAGTACTGTGTCTTCTTTATTACCTTACCTAAGAGATTGTGCATTGCCAAAACTTCTTGGTTTTCAAAGTTGCACTTCTACCTCGCGTATCTTGCCTTCGATAAACTGCACTTTCAATTCTGGTGCAGTCCTCTGTTCTCTTTATCGTTCTTGTGTAGACCTCTATTCTCAAGGAAGCGTAAGGGAATCAGTCCGAGGCTCAGGAGACAGAACCCGATGAATTGATACTTTCTAGTGCTCATATTTCTTCTTTTCCCTCTATCTTTCTGGATGTACTTTATTTAGTGATCAACAAGTTGGTCGACACTTCTGAATGTAATAAACTTTGATGTAACCATGTAATTTGTTAGATTGATTTTTGATAACCGAAAAGTTGGTCGGCATGTATCTGTATATATTATATCTTGTGACTCACTGTACTTCGACAAGATGGTCGTTTACATGAACTTCATTGGTGTAAATTTTGGAATTATTTGACCGAGATGTCGACTTGGTCTTTCAACTTTTTCGACTTTCAACTTATTATGTTAAAAGCTTATGTGCCATATTTAGTTGAAATTTTAGTCTTTACATATGGTATCAGAGCGGAGTTTCTACTCTGCAGCCTTATGGGTCTTATGCTAATGCTATGCATTGTACGACGATGCAGGATTTTGACTTGTCATCATGATGACTAGAAATGCTAGTAAGGGTGGATCCAGTAATGATACTGGGGAATCCAGTGAACGCTTTGACCAGATACTTGCCTTGTTAACTCAGCAAGGAGCACTTTTACAGTAGCAAAAGGACAGAATGGATCACCTGGAGAGTAGTATTCAGGGAAGGGATCCTGCAGATTGTAGTGAGGAAGTAAGACAGAAACATGAGGAGGATATGAGGGTAGAAGCCCAAAGGAAACAGGAAGAGGACAGGAGAATAGAAGTGCAGCGTAAAGCTGAGGCTGATGCAACAGCCACTATACAAACTACGACTAGAGAGCAGATCTCAGCAGAGCTGAGAAAGGATCTCAAAAAGGTCACTCCTCCCACTTTCAATGGGAAAGCCTTAGGAGATGAGGCTGAGGCTTGGATAGCTACGATGGAAAGGTATTTTTAGGTTCAGAATTTTACAGGACAGACATGAGCCATGTGGGCAACTTTCTAGTTAAGAGGGGAAGCTATGACTTGGTGGGAAAATGTAATGTCAGAGAAGAAGCTTGAACTTGGACAGGTCACTTGGGAAGAATTTCTACAACTATTCAGAACTCGTTGGTTACCGAAGCTTTATTTTGACAAAAATATTTTAGAATTTCAACATCTAATACAGGGAGTCATGACAGTTACAGCCTATCATGAGAGATTCTGCCATCTCGTGAAATATGTTCCACAGTACCAGAATGATGAGGAATTCCGTACTCAAAAATTCATTATGGGCCTACGACCGGAAATTGCTTCAGAGGTACTGATGCACGAGCCTGAATAGATGGAGCCAGCACTTAGAAAGGCTCTAAGACAGGAATAAAAACTGAAGAGCTTGTCAACGGTTAGAGTGCCTCAAAAATCTGAGAAATCGGGAGGTTTCAAAAGAAAACAGGATAACCGTCAGAAGGGAAATGACAAACACCAGATCAGGAACAAGAAGAGTCGAGGCCAGGGAAATTTTGGAAACAAGAATAACAATAGGAACAACCAGAACATCAATATCAAGAATGAGAATAGGAACAGTAGGTTTGAGGGACGACAAGGACCACGGGGTGGTTTCTATGTTTGTGGCAGAGACCACTTTGCCAGTCACTGTTCCCAGAGGTCAGGTCAAAGAGGGGGTAAAGCCTCTCAAGCTCAGCATCACATCCACGCTGCAGTGGATAACAGGCAGGCAGAATTTTAGGCTTCTCCTATTCAGCTGACAAGTAAAATTTTTGGTCATAATGTATCTATTCTTGTGGACACTGGTGCAAATGAATGTTTTATAGATCCTAGAGTATTTTCCAGATTACCCATTAGAGCTGGTTACATGGAAAACCCCTAGATTATAGAATATGGAAACCGGGCAGAGCGAAGGGTAGAACAGTGTTTGGTTTGTAGCGAATTGGAGTTACCTATTTTCACAACGCAAGTGAATCTCTATGTAGCACCTCTTGGCTCTTATGACATAATCTTAGGGATTAATTGGCTGACTGAACATAAAGCCATAGTAAATTTCCAAGACAAGTCTTTTACATGTTTGGATGATTCAGGGAAGCCTGTAGAGATCAGAGGTGTTAAAAGGCCTCTTGAACTCAGACAGATTTCAGCCATGCAACTGAAGAGAGCCAAACATAAGGGGTGTAAACTTTATGTTGTCCACATGAAGGATTTGGAGGAAACACCTCCTAACTTAGATGATTATCCAATCCTTTAGGAGTTCAGAGATGTGTTCCCAGAAGACTTGCCAGAACTTCCACCTAAAAGGGAGTTTGACTTCTCTATTGATCTAAAGCCTGGGACCGAACCACAGTCTAAAGCTCCTTATAGAATGACTACTAAAGAGATGTATGAACTAAAGGTTCAGATTCAGGATCTCTTAGATAAAGGATTTATACATCCTACCATTTCTCCTTGGGGTGCACCGATGATTTTTGTTAAAAAGAAGGATGGTACTTTGCGTTTATGCATTGATTACAGGATGTTAAACAAAGTTACCATCAAGAACAGATACCCTCTGCCTCAAATAGATGAATTATTCGATCAGATGAAAGGAGCAATGGTGTTCTCAAAGATTGATCTACGATCTGGGTACCATCAACTCAGAATCAAAGATGAGGACATCCATAAAATAGCTTTTAGAACAAGATATGGGCACTACGAGTTTGTAGTTTTTCCTTTTGGGCTGACAAATTCCCCAACAGCTTTCATGAGCCTGATGAACAGTGTGTTCAGAGATTGTCTGGATAAGTTCGTGGAGATTTTCATTGATGACATCCTAATATACTCCAAAACTATTGAGGAGCATGAGGAGCATTTGCGAATAGTTTTGCAGCGATTAAGGGAACGGAAGCTTTATGGAAAGCTATCCAAATGTTCATTCTACCAGAAGAGAATCCATTACTTGGGCCATATCATATCCAGAGAAGGGATTGCGGTTGATCCAGCCAAGATCAAAGCAATACTCGAGTGGCTTGCTCCTGCTAATGTTCATGAAGTACGGAGTTTTATGGGGTTGGCCAGTTATTATCAGAAGTTTGTGGAAGGATTTTCTAGGATATCAGCGCCTATTACATCCCTCCAGAGAAAAGGGAAATGGTTTGAGTGGACAGAGACTTGTGAGAAAGCCTTTCAGTTGTTAAAACAAAAGCTCACGTCCGCTCTGATATTGATCATTCCTGATCCAAATGGTCAATTTACATTTATCACAGATGCGTCAGGTGAAGGCCTAGGAGGCATGTTGATGTAGAGTGGTAGAGTTGTGGCTTACGAGTCATGAAAACTGAAACAACATGAGGTAAATTATGCTCCGCATGATCTGGAACTTGCAGCGATTGTGCATGCCTTACAGATGTGGAGACATTACCTACTCAAAAAACCCTTTGAGTTGTGGACCGATCACATGGGATTACAATATATCTTCACGCAGCCAAATTTGAACGCTAGGCAGAGGCGTTGGCTTGAGTTCTTGAGTGAGTATGACTTTGGTATAGAATATATCAAAGGAAAGGAGAACAGAGTGGCAGATGCACTCAGTAGGAGACGACATTTATCTGCCATATCCACTACCAGGACACGCTTGAGAGAGCATGTGCTAGAGCAGTTACCTGGTGATGACCATTATGAGATGGTTTGATCTTCTTTGCAGATAGATCCTTCTGATTACAGGTTTAGTGGCTATTCTTTTGACAGTGATGGTATCCTGCGATACCAGACCAGGATGTATATTCCCGACCGTGTAGGGTTAACGAAGATTGTTTTGGATGAGATGCACTGTGTTCCTTATGCTAGTCATCTAGGGGTGACCAAGATGCTTAATGATGTGAGACCATTGTACTTCTGGCCTAGACTGAAGCGTGATATTATAGCTTTTGTGGCCCAATGTTTAGAATGCCAGCTAGTCAAGGCTGAGGATATTCATCCGACAGGATTATTGTACCCTCATGATATACCAGAGTACAAGTGGCAGGTCATAAGCATGGATTTTATTTAGGGTCTTCCCATGACTAGACAGAGGTATGATGTTATCTTAGTGGTAGTTGACAAACTCACCAAGGTAGCACACTTTATACCTAGCAGCTTGCGAGATGGTTCCCTAGCTCTTGCTAGGAAATTTGTTCATGAGATCTTTCGATTACATGGGGTTCTAGAGACTATTATTTTAGATAGGGATACTCGTATCACATCAAGGTTCTGGACAACCTTGAATGCATCCCTAGGTACATGAATAAATTTTAGTACTTCATACCACCCTCAAACAGATGGTCAGACAGAGAGGGTGAACCAGGTCATGGAGGATCTATTGAGGATGTACTGCATGGATCAGCAGTACAAGTGGGAAGAATATCTCTCATTGGTGGAGTTTTCTTATAACAATTCCTTTCATGCATCTTTAGGCATGGCACCTTTTGAGGTGTTGTATGGACACAAATGACGCACACCCATTAGTTGGGACAGGGTAGAGGATCGAGTGGTTATTGGTCCTGATATGCTCCGCGAGATGGAGGATAAAATGACATTGATCTGCTCACGTCTGAAGGAAGCAGTTGATAGGAAGAAGAGTTATGCAGATAAGAACCACACCTTCAGACAATTCTGGATTGGAGATAAAGTGTTCTTGCGTGTACGGCCACAAAAGAGTTCTATCTCTTTTGGCAGGGCATCAAAATTAGCCCCGCGCTATGTTGGTCCATTCGATGTCCTAGAAGTCATCAATCCGGTGGCTTACTGACTTGCTCTACCACCAGCTCTTGCCCGTATTCATAGTGTTTTTCATGTTTCATTATTGAAACCTTACCATCCTAATGCCTCTCACATTTTGGATTGGCGTGCTTTATAGGTGTAGGATCCAGGAGTGGTCTCAGTGGAGCCTACTCGGGTTGTTGACCAGCGTACCATCAGGGTGCGCAATGCTGATGTGCTCCAGTATAAGGTCCAATGGGACCAATTTTCAGCTGATAGTGCTACATGGGAGGATGCGGACGACATGCGTCGTTCCTTCCCTCATC
>MU224434.1:2172222-2182562 GCA_018584345.1 Thuja plicata
ACTATCATGTTGGAGACACTTATATACATTGTTTTGCTCTATGTTATGAGATATTGCTTATGATACTTTTGATTTGGTTCCAAAATTATTGATGAGATAATCATATCATTTTATGCTTACATTGCAATGATTATGAATATTTTTTTGTTGTTGATGCTAAAATGACATCGGGACGATGTCTCTTCCAAGTGGGGAGGGATGTGATGACCGGTTTTGTGACCTCCTTACTATGCGGATCGTTAAGTCAATTTATGCCGACTTGATGAATCAACATACCTTGGTAATTATGGAAATTGATAATTGTTTAATTAAAAGAGATGGAAATTGGCAATATGTTGCAAATTTTAATTGATTATTTAATTTTGGAGGTATAATTATCGTGTGCATTACTGATGATAGTTTTGATTGTCGAGTGTTTGAGTGGTTGCAGGTCAGAGGATAGAGGTGTGGTCGAGGAGAGAGATCTAGCTCCCCGCCTAGTGTCAGATTTGGATGCAGTAGTGCCACGCACACACCACTATATGATTATTTATTCGTTTGCTAAGAGTGCTCTGTGATTAAATAATATTTTTTTTTATATTTTCTAAATGGAAAATGAGATTATGTTTAAGCTAGTTTTATAAATACTGGGAATTAGAATTAACCAAAATCATGATTAATGAAGTGTACTTTAATTGTTAATCTTTTTCTTTTACGTTCATCTTCGGAAGTAAACCAAGATACAAGTAAAACAAGAAACGGTTGGATGGGGAGCAGGAGAAGGGTGGCTAATAAAGGCCATACTCCTTAAATAATGGCATGCTCTCTTTCACACACATGGTGGTGGAAGGAAGAGAAAGAGGGCGATTCTTGAAGGAGGTAGGGTGGACGGAAGACAGAGGTGTCAGGGAAGCTGCCAGAGCCGGGTGCCAGAATCGAACATTTCAGGTTCCATATTGAAACCTCCTTACTCTTCTCTGATAAATGTGTAAATTTTAATGCTTGAACCAATATTTTACTTTGTTACTTGAATTCTCTAAGTTTCGCAGTTCTCTGTGGTGGATATGTTTGCAAATACTCTGTGTAGTTAATTATTGCATGCGTAAATGCTTAAGGATAACACTACCACTAGACTGTTAGCTGCTTGGACTCTCTGAAACCTATCAACAACTGTTACCAGCTGCTTGGTACCTTGTTCTCTATTTTTTATTGCGCATCCTCCATAGTTTAATGGGAGAGAGGGAGATCCAGATAGTGTCATTTAGGCTATCAATAAGCTGAAGCCTTCTGCGAATGTGCTTTTCTTTATTATTTTGCTGATCAAATTTTAGTAACTCTCCCTACTGTTATTTTCTCCTTCTCCAACCACATTCTGCTATGATGGCTTATTCTTTTTATGAGCTTTCACATCAGTACTATGTCTTCTTTATTACCTTACCTAAGAGATTGTGCATTGCCAAAACTTCTTGGTTTTCAAAGTTGCATTTCTACCTCGCGTATCTTGCCTTCAATAAACTGCACTTTCAATTATGGTGCAGTCCTCTGTTCTCTTTATCATTCTTGTGTAGACCTCTGTTCTCAAGGAAGCGTAAGGGACTCAGTCCGAGGCTCAGGAGACAGAACCCGATGAATTGATACTTTCCAGTGCTCATATTTCTTCTTTTCCCTCTATCTTTCTAGATGTACTTTATTTAGTGATCGACAAGTTGGTCGACACTTCTGAATGTAATAAACTTTGATGTAACCATGTAATTTGTTAGATTGATTTCTGATAACCGAAAAGTTGGTCGACATGTATCTGTATGTATTATATCTTGTGACTCACTGTACTTCGAAAAGATGGTCATTTGCATGAACTTCATTGGTGTAAATTTTGGAATTATTTGACCGAGATGTCGACTTGGTCTTTCAACTTTTTCAAATTTTGACTTGTTATGTTAAAATCTTATGTGGCATATTTAGTTTAAATTTTAGTCTTTACAAGACCCCAAAATTCTTTGCTAGTTTTAAACCCAAAACTAAAACTGAGGCTTTAGAAATTTTATTGGTACCCTGAAGAATATTAGTAGCCGAAGAAATAAGGATCTTACGTTTGTGATCACTGTAGAACTTTCTGAAGTTGTACCTGTAAATATTTAGATCTAGCAATCTAAGAAAGAAGCAAAAATATGCTAATATAAAATAGAGTACAAAACAGAGAAGCTAAAGAATGAAAATATATTAATCATTGTACAATTACAATTTGCATATCAATGCATTCTTTAAACAATATAAAATCACTGTATGGAAACTGCAGTCAATATGAAATAAAGAATTAACATCATTTATCTTGTATGCATGCAAAAAAATTAATAGACCAAACAACAGGTGAAAACGGTGATCCATAAATCACTCATCAGAATCATAGTTGAAAATGAGTTACAATTAATGAACACCAACACAACCCCCCCCTCTCCCTCTCCCTTCCCCCTTAATTATAACTATGGAGAAAAGAAAAACCTATTGAAAGGAATGAGGAAAGAGGGATAACTACTATGATTATAGTGTCCACTCTAAGAAGGATGCGCAGAAAGTAATATGGAAGAAATTGTCACGTAACCCTCCCCAATGTGTAGTCAAGGGTAGGTGCTCGAATTGAATATTCAAGGTGGTCCATGATCTCCAAAAAACATTATTCCCTTAGGAAGAAAAAAATCCAAATATGAATGAATGGAGTCTCCCCAATCAATTAAATAATATGTAGGAAGAAAACTCCAAATTTATGATGTCTTCGAAAATTTCTCCATAGCTTTTGTGTTCATACTGAAATTTATCATAATCAAATCATATAATACTGAATATGATAATCTAGAAGCTCTAAGAAACTGATGTAGAAGAAAATCAAAATACTTGTGTATCTCCTCAGAAGGAAAATACATCTCCTTCAAATGGTGTGCCAAGCTATCCACACTCATATAAAAATGTGAGGAATGATAATGTAGAGAATGAGGAAGAGGGTCAAAATGTTCGCTTACAACAATTGAAGAAGAATCACCCTCATCAAAGAGAAGATGTATGCAATCAATAGTGTCATCTAGATCCAAAATGGGGGATTCCACAAACAAAAAACAGATGTCTAATAGAAATTGATCTCATGAAGTAAATACAAAAGACAAGAAAACAAACTTGTTGAGGAGAATCTAAAGTAGCATTTGAATAAGCGGAGATCTCTGTCAAACTAGCAAGTGGAGGTGACTAAATAGCTTCCAATACTGGAGATGTAGAAAGAGGAGAATATGGAAGAGATGTCTTTGTGTAATCAAGACAATCAAGACTCTTCCAATAAGAAAGGTCTTCTTCAGTGTCATCGTCAAACGTAGGATCATCATCTTTATCAATGGAAATTAGCATGCTTGTAGCTGGATCATCTAGGAATGGAGGTTTGGTAGGATCTCCATATCTTTCCCATAGAGTGGCCCAATGAGTGCAAGGACACTCAATGTGTGATAGAGCCCATGATGTGTTCTCAACAACACTTAAACCAATTAATCCTAAGAAATGATCATTTCTACTTTCCCAAGCAGATTTCTGCCAACATGAACTTGGTTTAGAAATAAGCCCAGATAAATGTGGCAATAGATGAATCCATTGACAGTTCTTTAGGATTCCATCACGTCGAGACTTATAGTTTTCTTCTTCCAGAGTGATGACAAATGAATGACATTTTATTCCCATTTTAGCCTTAGACTATCCCCTTTTGGAACTTTATTTTTCAGTTCATGAATATAGAAAAGAAATTAAGAAACAACCCCAAAATAAAAAAAATAAAAAAATCATTCTAAAATAGCTCTGGTCTATAATACCTGCAAATAAAATTAATGCTCCTTCCTAGCAACTGTGGGCTTTGATACCATGTAGAACTTTTCACAATTGTACCTATAAATATTTAGAACTAGCAAGAAAAAAGAAGCAAAAATATGCTAGGGTGATCCCACAATAGTGAGTTACACTTTTTTGCCTAAATGGACATTGAAGTCTACATTTTAAAAAAAAAACTTTCAGATTCGGATGCATATTGTCATTAAACTGTTTGAAATCCGAAGATGAAGTAAACTAGAGTCTTTTAGGATTTTCTGTCTAGATTCTAAATTTTTTTTTTTCTTTTTTTTTTGAATTTATTTGAATGGCTTTTTTTCTCTTACGAAAAACTGCTATGTTGCTGAAAACTTCATTTTCAAAAAGTTACATTGACTTCATAGAGAATAACTTTTTTTAAAAAATAGATATCAATGCAATTATTTTGAATTTGGTTTTGTAACATCCATACGGAGGACATGCAATTGGTTTGATGACATTATCATGATTATTTTATATTTTATGAACGTTTGAAGTAGAGTAAACCGTAATTTTGACATACCTTGACTGCATAGCTTATAACTTGTTGTGTATATATCAAAATTCAAATTTATTTATTTTTATAGAAAGTAAACTCAAAGCCGGAGGGCACTATTATTTTACAACAAAAAAAAATTCTCTTTTCTACTATTTTTCATTGAACGTCAAACTTGGAAGTTTATATTTGATAAAAACCTACATTGGAAGCACATCAAAAAATATAGACCTAATTAATTTAAAAATTGTCAAATCTATATTCAATAGAAAGCTCATTTAGAGTACTTGCATTATGCAAAAGGAAGTCTCCTTATTCTTCCATTTGAGCCCTGCGCTTGAGCCCCGATGCCATTAAAACTTCAAATTTGTGGTAGCCTTTGCAAATGGCCTCTAATCAGAGACTTTCGAAGAAAGTAGTTTCGATCAAAACTAATTAGTTTCGATCGAAATTACTTTCCATCAAAATTAATTGACTAGAATTTCCCTTAATCAATGACTTTCAATCAAAAGTACTTTCTATCGAAAGGCCCTACTTTCTATCAAAAGTACTTTCTAAATCTGCCTGCTTTGCAAATTTCATGAGGAATTGCTTCCTCCAAAAAAAGTGTAACCCGCTATTGTGGGTTCACCCGCTAATATAAAATGGAGCACAATATAGAGCAGCTAAAGAATGAAAATCTATTAATCATTGTAAAATTACAGTCTATGTATATCAATGCATACTTTATACAATATAAAATCACCATATGCAAAGTGTAGTGGATATGCAATCAAGAATTAACATTAGTTACCTTGTATGCATGCAAAAATTAATGGCCCAAACAACAGGTGAAAACAGTGATCCATAAAACGTTCATGAGAACTCGTGTTGAATAGGAATTAGAATTAATGAACACCAACACTCCCGAATAATAGTGTCAATCCCTGAGACACCTATATTACCCCATGATGAAAAATCAAAATATAACTTGAGAAACAATGAGCTGGGAAGTTTCTGTCTAATCTCCTTTCTTTTGATCAGTAGAATATGATTATTCGAACAATAAACACCCCTTAAAAGGAAGAGAACTATGTTGGCATTTACTATGTTATCATTTGGATGGAAGTTTTGTTTATAAAGTTTAATGTTTATAATCTGTCTCACAACTGATTCACCCCCCTCTCAGTTCTTTTGGTGGACTACTATTCCTAACATGTTAAAGGCGAAACAAAGGAGGAATCCCAAAAATTAGAAGCTTGGCTTGAGATAGCTCCCAGCTCCCAGCAATCCACCACCGCCTATTTACTCAGTCAAGTATAGAGAAAAAAGATCATTTTCATTATCAAAATAATCAAAAAGATGGTTTTGATTATCCTATATCCAAGCAAGGAGAAGTATGGATTGAATATGAAAATTGTTTTCATAAGCAGACAATGTCATTCAAGGACAAATCTATTTCTAAATGATTCAAAACATTAAATTCGTATCATACACCTTTGTAATAAAGCTATTTACATTAAATTTCTATTGTAATGACTATGAGAAATATGATTTAATTTTTTATCAAGAAAATTATAAATAACTTAATATAAAATCATAGAAAATCATAAATGATTCTTGTTTAAAAGGATATTAAGTATTTAAAAAAAACATAAACTTAAGATGAAAAACACGTTATTGAAAGAGTGGTTATATTTATCTAATTGTATCATATGTTTTACTTATTTTTTCTATAATGTAAAAAGTAATAATGCTACTTAAAAAGTAAGAATCACTTTGCAGTCTCTCACCCTTCCCCCAACATTGTGGGTGACTCGCCTACTCATACTTGATATGGGTCACTAGATGTGCTCCTAGTCTGCAATCAACTTGGTGTTCTCTTGAATTTGTTGTAGTTCCTTTTACACCTTCAAGTTATGGTTGTGTAAGGGACAACACCCTTGTTTTGCTATTTTTTAATAATAAAAAATAATGTTATTTAATTTAATGAAATTCAAGTGGATTTCATTCATGCATTTTTTTACATATGTGGGATCTACTACTAGTTAAGAGTTGTGATATACACTTTCATCTCTATTTTGATTGGAACGAATATCTTATGACATTGGAATTCGCTAAAATACTATCTTGATAGGGCATACATTATCATAAATGCATTTCATTTACAATAAAAAAAATAATGTGGCTAATAAATTTTCTAGTAGATGGAAGGAATTCTAAGTCTTGACTACTATAAGTATTGATATAGGTGAGAGTTTATTATACTTTGTATATTGTCCATTTTGAATTTTGCCTACTATATGGATTGATATAGGTGAGAGACAATTGTGCATTCCATATCTTTGGATTTATGAACCTGACGTGAACATGCTTAACTGATAATTTTTTTTGTGTTTTTGTGTCCTTTTCAGGTTCTAGAAGAGAGCTGCATAGGTGGTTAGTGAAGCTACGTAGGTGGTCACTGTTCCTGCACAGGTGGTCACTGTTTCTGCGCTGGTGGTTAAGTCCTGCGCGGGTGGGACCCAGACCTGCACACTTGGATCCTAGAGCTACGCAGATGGATTCTTAGCAGCACAGTTGGTCATATGGGATGGTATTTTAGGGTTTAGGATCACTTCTTGCATGTTTAGGAAGTTATTCTACATTTTAGGCAAGTTCTCCTCTCCTTTTTCTCTGTTTAAAAGCTAAAATGAATCCTAAACTATTCAAATGAACCCTAAATTTGGTTAATGAACCCTAATATGGTCAATGAACTTCACACTTTGATTTTCAAGGCCTAAAATGAACATTCACATTTGTATTTGGGCTCTTAAAATGGATCTCATCTAGTCTAGGGTTTCATATTATCATGCTTTTTCAAATTTCAAACAAACTTGCAGTCTAGCCTAACTAGGGGTGGAAATGGACTATTTCATGCAAGATCAAGTTGTTTAAGTTGTTAAGGGGCCTAAAATGAATATCCATATCTGATTTGGGTACCTAAAATGAACTGTAAACTAGTTTAGGATCAAATGCATATTTTTCCCTTAAGATGGTCCTAGACCATTTTGATGCACATGCAAGCTAGTTAGGGTTTTAATTTAACTTCAATCTTTTCAAATAAACTTAAATGGCATAAATAATGAACCCTAGTTGTGTTTCTGATGATATTGCATGCTTAGATGTTGAAAAAGGCTCTATTTTTGCAAGTTTTTGTTCCTTTTTGGGCCTCTAATCAGTAGTTGCACACTTGGTTGTTATTTCTGCGCAGGTGGTCAGATGACCCTTGGCAGTTGAAGCTTGAAGTGCCTGGGAAGTGAGTGTAAATTGAAGGAGGAGTCTATGCCTCCAAGATTCTAGGTTGTCTGCTAGTAGTAAGCATGGCTGAACTTCAGTTCAAGTGGGGATTCAATAGATACTATCCTTGCTATCCCTAGGAAGTGATGTGTTTGTTCCTTTTTACAATAGCCATTCTGAATGATGTGTCTTGTTTGAGTGTTCAAACCTTAATAAAAATTCAATAACATCTTAAAAACACTCTCCTTAAAGAACACTTTTTCCAAATCAATCTTCAAGAACAATCAAATGGTCACAGCAAACCTTGTCTTTGAGTAACATATGGAACCTTGAATTTTTGACTTGGAACCTTTTTGGCATGCTTGATAGCCTTCATATTGCATATTCATGACCTAATCTCCTTGAATTTTCATTTAAAAGTCCCTTATATTATATACCTCATTTCAATCCTTATCATAGTCCCTTTTGCATAATTTATAAGCATAGCCCTCTTGCATACATAGCTCATTTTTAGACCCTGCTTAAAAACTGTGCAAACAATCTTAGAAAAGTATCCAAATCATGGGACCTCCCTTTATGATGTTTAAAATAGGATCTTGACTTGATCCCCCTTTCTTTTTTTTCCAAATTTCAAACCCCCCTTATCAATTGGTCTTATTCTACATTTGTCATGATGGATTTGACCTAAGCCTTTTTATCAAACTCGCCCTTTATCCTATTTTTCAAGTCAAGTTCCTTATTCAACCTCATAAAGTTATGCTCTTAGATTTGTCTCCTTTCAAAAGATTAATTATTAAATTTCAAAAAACCAAAAATATAGTTGCATAAACCTTAGATTACATTTGCATAAGTTCCTTGTATTTCCAAAGTTGCATTTCAAAACTTGCATTTCCAAAATTCAAAAATTCCAAAAAAATCTTGCATTTGCATATAGTAATCATGCCAGTTTTCACAATATCTCAAGCATCCATAGGGTAATAAGATCCTCATTTTCCTATGTTTACGTCAAAACCAGAATCACAACTACCTTTTAATCCAAGACAAGGTGTTGCATATCATGATCGAACTGACCTAATCAACATGCAACCATTGGAAGAAGCACATCAAACATTTCATGACCCAAGACATGTCACATTTCCTCAAGGACCAACTTCAAGAACTGATCTATGCAACATGGGATATCCTTCCAATGCTTCCCTAAACTTTGGAACTATTTAGTGGGGACCTCCCCCAACCTTTGAACCAATTTTTATACCTATGCCACCTAGCCAAGGTAGTGTTCCCCCTACACCTGAGGAGGAATACCAACAAACTAGACAAATCAATCAAGTCCAATATGATTATTTGCAATAACAACCTATGCCAAACATAGATTTCGGATCTTATCAACCTCCTCCACCACCACCACCAGATAATAAAGATCTTGGCAATGCCTCAAGTCCCTCTTCTAGAGACTCGCATGAAACATTTGCTTCCTTCAAAGATTTACCTAAAGAGGAAATTGATGAGGCCGTTAAGAACAAAAAAAATCAGCAGACATTAACATACCACATGACCCAAGATCCGAGATGATATATCAAAGTGATTCGAAAGACAAATCCTCAATTATTATTGGAATATCAAACTCCCCCACCATCTAATTTGGAAGAGAACCAAGCCTTAGTGGTGCGGGATAGAGAAAAGAAAGAATAACCCTTCGATGAGTCAGCTATGGTGCTAACACAAAAATGACAGAAAAATAATTTAACTGTCGATATTCCTCCAAAGGAAAAGTATATACCATTGGATAATCCCTTATTTGAATAAGTAGCACTCCCTCCTCCATAGATAGTGGATTCTACACAAATTCCTAAAAAAGGTCCTAAAAGAACATGGAGGATTGATTTAAAGAATCACTTGCCAAAAGGATCAAATGAGACATTTGCATTTCCTTGGGGAATGCCAGATGTACCCCCTTTTGAAGAAACACAACCAAGTGGTCCTCCTTTGGTAGCACATACAACATTGATATGAAGCACTTCAAATGCAACAACATCCAAAGGACCATTTAATGAACCACCAAGGGTACCCACATGTGATGTATCTAATGCAACTACTACAACTATACCAAATCAGTTGCAAGATCAAAAGAAGAAGAGCCTTGTGGATATTACACCAGTTCCACCTCAGGTGACTCAACAAGCACATGTAACAAAAAAAGTGCAACAAGCCCAAGCGTCTCAACAAGAACCACTTATGGATGTAGTGCAACCAGTGCAACCTCAATTTGCAGCCCAAATTAACATGATGTCTCAAACACAACCACAAAAATGTAAGACTGCAAATCTTGATGACATACTTGGACCACTTGGATTTCAACAAGATCATAACATGCAACTGTATGCACCCTAAAATGGTTGCCTAGACTTTGGGCCCCATTTCTCAATTTATCAAATCCCTGAATCAATATTTTCAAATATCAACAATATCAATTATATCAATTTCCTTGATCAAATCATAATCAATTTAATATTTCCTAAGGTTTGAGCCTTATTTAATTTAAAAGAGAAAAAATAAAAATAAAAATATTATTTAATTAAGAGAACATGCTCTCTTTTAATTAATTAAAAAAATTTCTTTTAATTAAATAATAAAATCACTTTATCCTAAGCCTTTATTTAATTAAAAGGAATTTCCTCCTCTTTTATTTAAATAAAAAATCCCCACTTTTCTTCTTATCCTATGTTGCACAAAT